>VDFB02049077.1:36273-167911 GCA_007258455.2 Sequoia sempervirens
AGATCATGGAAGGTTGAAAAGAAAGAGACGTTGCAGAACCAATTGGAAAAAGGGTGTGCCAAAGGGTGAAGGGCGTGCCAAATTTTCTTCATACGTGCATAGAGTGCACATATAAGAAATCAAACCAAGTGAACAAAAGTTCCATGCTATCCCAACATCTATTTGAAAGGGATGCACTTTATGTGCGTATGAAATCCTCTTTTAGCCCTATTTTATTTGATTCCATTCAACATTGTGGTGTAATCTTTGTGAGTCCACATCTATATGATAGGGATGCACTCTACTAATATAGATTTGTGAACCTTCAATAAAGTTCTTGAGTTAATATGAGGAATCAATAATTTTCTTAGGTGTTTTAAGTGTATAAGAACCATGGTTGGGTTGGTGTGGAAATGTTGGAAGAAGAAAACAGATATTAGGTAGGAAATGTAGTTGCAAGAGGAGTGATCATGGAAGGTTGAAAAGAAAGAGACATCACAAAATAGATTGGAAAAAGGGCATTCCAAAGGATGAAGGGAGTGTCAATTGCATCCTCACACCTTTTTTCAACCTTTTTGACTCAATTAAAATAAAAATCCCAAAATACCCTCATATATTAACTTTACAAATAAAATACAACTTAAATACTTAAAAGAAAATTTTATAATAAAATACATTCAAGTCTCAAGCCACTTTGCAAAAATTGCATCACATTAAGACTATAGTCCCTCCAATTGGACTATAGTCGATATTCATAGGGTTTATCACATTAGGTTCCTTGAAGGCCTCCAATTCCATTAGTCATGGAATTTGAACCCACAAACTCAATGTCGCACATTAATATGTCCAATAAAATCAAATAATCAAAGCAAATGAAACATATGTATATTCACATCATACAATTTCCATCACATTTTAAATCACATCAAGATACCAATTCATGGTTATATCAATCTCATAGATTCATCATCATTGAATTCACCTAATAGAATTTATTTTATTTTCATACAGTAACAATAATTCATAATTTCATTTAAAACTCAATAATTTAATCTCATCCCAATGTTGCAATTAATATCCATATCACAATTATCATTTCATTAATTCTACTGATGCATCCATAATCATCAATAACACCAAATATAAGGTCTAATGTTCAAATCATCATAATATGAAATCAAATACAAGTTCTAATGTCATCTAAAGTCAAAAACATCATAATATGAATAGTGTCATAAAGCATTAGTCCACATTAGAATGTAATCTTTAATAATCAATACAAAAATCAAACTATGTTTATCCAAAAAAATAAAGTAGCATAATAGTAGTGTCACGAGTGGGTCTCACACATGGTGTATTCAAATGTTAAATGGCATCTCAATTTGAAAGTTTTAATTCATTATCATACCATTTTATACTACTATTTTGCACATAATTTGAAGTTTATTTGAATATCCAAATGACCATTAATAAATTTTTTTGTCATTGTCCATTACCCCATGTGGATTACTAAATAACCCTCTAGAAACAAGGTCAAAAGATTAAAGTTCTTAAATTGAATATTCCTTGTATAGTGTCAAAGTAAGCTTTCTCTGGAGTTTAAACACAAGGTTTGGACCCAACAAAGTTCAGATAAGGCAACTTATGTCACTGTGCATACATAAATCCTAATTTTGTATGATCAATCCATACAAGACAACTTAAAGATAATTTAGTGTTTCATTATATTGTATTGCTAAGGTGTGTCAGTTATTTTATATAGACATATTTTATTTATACACATTCATATTTTATATATTTACCTACATATTTTATTTATATATACATATTTTATAGATATACATACGTACATACACACACACAGAGATTATATACATACAGATTTTATATATCTACATACATATTTTATTTATCTATATACATATTTTATATTTCTACATACATATTTTATTTATTTATATACATATTTTGTAATGCCCCACCATGCAAACCCCAAAGGACAACTACAACTAATAGATTACTGCACTAATTTTTTTTTTTGAAAGTGAAAAAGATAACTATGTAAAAACCATTAACTAAGTAACCATACAATATTACATAACGAAACCTAACTAGTACCATGGGGGTTACATGGTCGCATTACACGTAAACGTTCCCAACCAAAAACATCATTAAAGTTAATGCCAAGAAGGTAACAATAGAAGCTCACATTCACAAGATAACATAATGATAACATACAACCATTCATTATCAATAGAGATGAAAAGGATACATACATCATTTTATTACATTTCAATTCATAGTTCAATATTACAATTGTGGAGCATATTTCCACAGATACAACACAGCAAAGATACAATAATACATTACATAATGCTTCCCTTATATCAACAAGAAGACTGCATCAAGTACAAGAATAATACATCAATGAAGAATAAGGTACAAAGCTTAGAACAGTCTTCAACCAAGTGAAGCTCTAGAAACTCTACATCTACTTCCGCATCACGAACCCAACCTGGGAACCCAATGGGGTGCAAAGCACATTCCACCCAACCACGTGGACCCTAAGGCCCACCCCCCATGCTAGGAGATGACAAGAAGGACCCACAACCAAATCAGTCAAGTGAATAATGGCAAATAGGACTCCACAACAAGAGAAACAACAAACACAAGACTACATCCGCTTCCAGAGGTACGATCACAACAAGAGGGGAACAACAACATACAAGTTGCTAAAGGGTGGAGTGTCATCACATAAGTTTGACATGGGTTACCCAATGTAGATCTTCATTGGTTACCGGCCCCCTACTTGGTTAAACCCTAGCATTTGCAACCGATCCCCAGCCTCCATTCTCACTCATGTGAGATCAACATACCTTTCAAGAGGACAAGGCAGTTGACCTTTGCCATGCCAGGCCTTCCCACTCATCCCAAGCCTAAACGAGCACTTGGGCCATGAGTGAGGCTACATTATCTAAATTAATGTGAGAAACTACCCGACCCCCCCTAATTATTTATTAGGTTATCACTGATTAAAGAAACTCTCAATAAATTACCCGTACACCACTTTGTGCGTCGGCCCCCATTGAAAGCCACTCCCTCTACTAACAACAAATCTCAAATTCACAGACTGGGTAAACCCACTTACACAAATAATCAAAGCCAAATCAGTAAATACACCAAGAGAGGCATGTACTGTCTCACGCTAGTACTTGAAAGTAAATGACTTCCTAATGTGAGGCTAAACTCACAAAAAAACACAATTCAGGTATAAAGATCACCCATTACCCAAAATGGCAAGGTCATGAAACCACCCACTTTCGAGTGAAGCCAAAATAAAACTCATGAAAACACTCAAGGCTTGATATGGGTTACCCAATGTGGATCCTCCTAGGTTTTCGGTTCCCATTATGGGTTACCTAAGTAGCCTCACCGGATCCCTGGCCCCCATACCAACTCTTGCAAGAAAAGACCAACCCCTCCTGCCTCTAATCTCTAGAAAACTAACAACTGTTAACGCATGGTATTCCCCAAGTTGGCAATAATGATACGATCTAAAAATCAAAACCAACCGCAATAATCAATTTCAACCTTAAATTCCAAATCAAATCATCATCAAAATTCAACCACCATCATCCATCATGAAAACAACCAACTGAGCATCCGAGAGAGACCTCAATTTTCTCCTCACACGATACCCAACGACTAATTACTCAACAATCTTACAATTTGACTATTAGACAACAATAACAATCACAATAACCAAAATTAAATTAAAAAAGCACTATATAAACCAAACTCACAATAATTAAGCAATCATGAAAGAAATATACCTTAAAAGGAAACGCCAAATTATAACTCTTAAATTCAACCATTCATACATACGATTATAATTATCTCAAATTTCCTTCCCTTACTAATTAATTATTTATCTACATAATCAACTCACCATTAAGCAAACTTCTTCCTCTTGCAATTCAATATTCCTAATTCCATTATCTAATATAATCAAATAATTATCACAATATAAAACATTTAATTGACATAGGCAAATTCATTTTTTTTTAATAAATTAAATATAGTTAATATTCCTTCTTAAACTTAATTTAATTTATTCACTTAATTAAATAATACTCTTGAAAAGTAATTACTCAAATTATTATAAAGAGGAAAGATATTTATTCATTTTAAATTACCCATATAATATTAAATTTAGTAATTCCTTCACTTATATAATTTTCTCCAATATGCTCATACTCATAATCTCCAAATTAAGAGTATAAAGGATTGCTCTCTCACAAAAGCATATGGGACTCCCAACAAACTTATCAAATGCAGAAATTGCAAGTGACCCGGTAGTCATGCGTTCGAAAAATGTGGAAGCATCGATAAGGCACATGAACTGGATGACGGAACACTTCGAGGAGATGAGGAACTTCAATGATTGCAGGATGCGCTTAATTGCGTTGGGTGATAGGGGGTTGAAGAAAATTTTACGCATATGCAACTAACAGGCGTAAAGCCAAATTCCGCAAATTTCCCCAAACTCCTCTCTTCTTATGCCAAAATGCGAGCTTAAAAACAGTGTTATGGAAATAATCGAAACATGATAACAAGTGATTTTTTCTTTCAGGAGTTGCAGCTGCAAATGCCCTTGAGACTGCAATTTTGGAAGCATAGATAGGACATGTAAACTGCTTATAATGAATTTTAAAGAATCTTAGGAAATGTCTAAGCTTATAAAGAAGTCACCTAATTATATAGGGAATGTTCGAATTGAATTTGTTGAAAGGTTTTAGACACTATCAAGCAAATGTAATCAATAGAATGCAGGTTGAACTCGAGATACATTTGAACAAGGCTTAGAAAACCTCAAGAAAAAATTCAGACATGAAGTAGGTCTTTAATACTTACTTGGTAACGCTAAAGTCTGTAGCCTTTACCCAAAACAGAGAAAACTAGGGTTTCGAGAGCACGGAAGGAGAACGGGAGCGCCATCGCTTGTTAGTTGAGATCCATCCACATCAGTTTAAGAAAACCAGAGCCAGCCGATCCCCCACGGCTACAAATAGTGGTATATACGTTGTAAAAATATCCCTCTAAAAGTGTGGTCTCCTCCCTTCCCCATTTCAGGGTAGGCGCAACTGCCTTTGTTAGAAGTGCATGCAGAATGTGGACGCTCTGACAAGGCATGTGTGTTGCTTGACAGAATAGGTTGAGGTCAGCCTTATAGCATGCATAAAATATTCATTATATATCAATTAAGCTGATTTACATTTAACTGCTTAGGGCAAAGGATATCATAAATATAAAACAATATTTCCACGCTGGAGTCCACCAAATTTGAGAAGTGACAGGTCAATACCAATACAAGAATTATTTATTTTAAACAACTTTATCCCTTACATTTAAATTTAAAATAAGCATTATTTATAAATGCATATAACATTCCATTAATGTATTCATCATTAATAAAGTATATATATATATATACTATCAAATTACTATAACTTACGAATTTATTCGACATTCATTTACTAATCCAATTTAATACGAAGTTTATTTGAATCGCATTGCAACCGATTTTAATTTAAGTTACTTTGTATATCAATTTAAATTGATTACTCAAGGCTAACCACAATATTAACTTTATCGTATAATTCAAAATCTATTAATCAATGTAAACTAACAAACCCAACGTGACACACAAATCAACCAAACGACTTACCCAAATGTCACGAAGGCCAAATGCAGAGAGGCGCTACATATTTTATATATCTACATACATTCATCTATTTATATATATTATATATATCCACATACACATTTAATTTATCTACATACATATATTATATATAAATACATATTTTATATTTATAAGTACATATTTTATTCATATAAATATATTTTTTATTTATATAAATATATATATTTTATGTTTTATATGTCTACATACATAATTTATATATATGCATATATATTTTATTTATATATTACATACATATGTTATATATTTACTCTCTCTCTCTCTCTCACACACACACACACATATTATACACATACATATTTTATATATTTACATGCATATTTTATCTATATGTATACATATTTTATATATCTACATACATATTTTATTTATACAAATACATATTTTATTTTTATATATACATACATATTTTATATATATAAATACATATTTTATATATGTATATACATATTTTATTTATTTATATACAAATTTTATATATCTACATACATATTTTATATATCTACATACATATTTTACTTATATATATACATGTTTTATTTATACACACACATTTTATTTATCTACATACATATTCTATATATAAATACAAATTTTATTCATAAAGTACATATTTTATTCATATAAGTACAAATTTTATTCATATAAGTACAAATTTTATTTTATATAAATACATATTTTATATGTCCACATACATATTTTAGATACCTACATACATATTTTATATATATACATATATATTTTATTTATATACAGACATATGTTATATACTTACATACATATTTTATTTATATATATGTACATATTTTATTTATTTATATATACATATTTTATATATTTGCATACATATTTTATATATCTGCGTACATATTTTATATATATGATTGTTTTTGGTTAAGTAAAAGAGAATTAGAGTGGATAAGAAGAAAGGTATTGATAAAACAATTCTACCCTATACAAATGAATTTAGGAAGAGGGTGGTACTACCTTGAGCTAGATAAGAAGGTGGTCTCTTTTGAAAGGCACAAAGTTAGAGAACAATGGTATGGTGGTAAGAAGAACCAATATGGTATGGCTTAAAAAAAGGAAGATTCTAACATGATGAAAACAAAAGGAAAAGGTAAGAACAAATCCCATTCTGGTCATTGTGATAAAATGACAATGTAGATGAGAGGCATTATAATTTACATTGAGAGTTAGCACCTAGTTTGATGAAGAAGCGGAAAGACAATCATTACCTATGTGGAAAAGGGAAAGGAATAGATGGTGAGTTAGAGGTTTCGAGTGTCTTTCATGTGCCATGTTGAGCAAGGCTTTTGTTTTGGTGAGTGGTGGAAATCCAAATGACAAGGAGCTCACTAAGTTATTCCACATCAAGGTTTAGGCCAAATGTAAGAATTTTGATATTATTTGATTAATGTTATCAACAAAACCTGATTTATTGTATTTTAGTTCAAAAGATTGGTTTGAAAGTAGTAGATTAGTCATGTCCTTATTCCTTGGAATGGTTGAATGACAATGTGAAAGTGAAGTTCACAAAGCAATGTAAATTTATGGTTTGGTTTTAATAGGTTGTGCTTTGTATATGAGGTGATATTTGATGTGATTCCATTAGACATTGTGGTGTAATATTTGAGATTCCACATCTATATGAAAGGGATGCACTCTATTAATATAGATTTGTGAACCTTTATAGTGGAAAATCCAAGGGTGCTTTGGGTAATACCTCAAAAAGAAAAGAATTTATTAATGCAAGTGGAAGTTTTGTTGTCTCAGAGTGTGAGGATGCAATTGGAGAGGCTAAAAAAGAGCTTCATATGTGCAAAAACAATGAAAAATAGGGTTGTTACATGAAGATAAGCATGGCCATTTCAAGGAAGATGAAGAGCATGAGGTCAAGTGGATCCATCCATGGTTAAGGATTTGTTTCCATTTAGATTTTGTTGATAAGGTACATGGATTAGTCTCGTGGTAGGTTGATGTTCATGATTGTTTTGCACATGCTTGATGAATAAGTTGGCTTGGGTATTGTGAAGCCATGTTAACAAAAGTTCTTGAGTTAACATGAGGAATCAAGAATTTTTCTAGATGTTTTAAGTGTATAAGATTTTGGGCACTGTGGGAGAAAGTGGTTGGACTAGTGTAGAAATGTTGGAGGGAGAAAATAGATATTGGATAGGAAATGTAGTTGCAAGAGGAGAGATCATGGAAGGTTGAAAAGAAAGAGACATCGCAGAATTGATTGGAAAAAGGGTGTGCCAAAGGGTAAAGGGTTCGACTGGTTTTTCCTATGTATTGCAAGTTTATGTTTTGATAGTTTGGATTTTTGGTGTCTTGCAATTATTTCCATCATACACCCCCAATAGTGTGTGATGGCTTGAGTTGAAGCTAAGATTCAATAGAATGATTTAATATATTATCACTAACTCCTTTAGTGTAGCAAACTCGAGTTAATTTTAAATTAATAAATCATATTTAGTCTTTTCAGGTTACCTCTTCTACCACAACTGCTTCTTGCATCAGACCTTTCACATATTCACCCTTAACAAGTCTAAATCTCTACACTGGTAACCATATAAAGGTGGCGGAAGATAAAGAGTCCTAGGCTAAGGTTTATGCAGCAGCTTCTAAATTAAACGGAACCAATATTAAAGAATTCCTTTTTGTAGATTCTTTTGAGAAATAATATTATATTAAAGTCTCCCTTGGTATGTCTCAGCCAAACTAATGGTCTCACATAGCTCATCTTATGTATTCTAATATATATAAATATACATTTTATATATCTATATACATATTTTATTTATTTATATACATATTTAATATATCTACATACATATTCTATATATCTACATACATATTTTATTTATATATACATATTTTTTTATTTACACATACATATTTTAAATATATTTATATGCATATTTTATCTATATATATACATATTTTATTTATTTATATACATATTTTATATATTTACATACATATTTTATTTATATATACATATTATATTTATACATACATACATATTTTATATATCTACATGTAGGAATACTTACTATCACTGGGGGGGTGAATTAGTGATATACAAAAACCAAAACAATTAAACCACTTTAAACATTTGACAAGCACAAACTTCAATGCAAACACAAAAAGATCATCATGACACTAAATTTATAAGTGGAAAACCCTAGAAAGGGAAAAACCATTGTGTGAGTTGGATCAATCCAAACCTCACAAATTGTTCACTTTAGGTCTCACTGACCAAACTCTCACTGAGTACAATAGCTCGCACCAACTCCATCATTAGGTCTCACTAACCAAACTCTCACTGAGTACAACAAAGCACTAACTCCATCATTAGGTCTCACTGAGTACAATAGACTTAGGAGCACCAACTCCAATGAACTATAGGAACACCAACTTCAACAACACCTTAAAATAAAAAGGACAGGAATACAAAGTACTACTCTATTTACAATACATTCCAAATTATCAATTTCCCCTTTTCACATACAAACACTCAACATGAAACCCTTCTTGCATACATAGATAACCACATCATTACGAGACTCCTTTCACCTCAACAAACACAAGCAAGGTTTCAATTGAAATATTTATGAACAAAGAATCGTCAATCTCTACTTACACTTTGACTATAACCTGCTTGTATGATCAAATAGCTAACATAAAAATGGTTTATTGTGATGATAATCATTCATAGACAATATTGGACATCAAACAAATGGGCATCTTCACATCCAAAAAACTATCAAACACATTCACATCATGTCTTTACTTCAACTCATCCTCAAGTCACTTATGATCATGTTTTGGTGTCATACTAATCTCTACAAATCAAACACAAACCATGGATGCAGTGAAAACAAAAGGTCATATTTGGATGTTCTCATTTTCAATTATTTCTCACTATTTACTGTATCAACAAAACATGTTATCCATGTCTTCAAGGCACACTTATTTGTGTAGTAAAAAGATATTCTTGAACATAGCCATATAGAGTTTATAAACTATTGTTCAATCCTCTCTCACTAAATACATATCTTTTTTAAAAATATGATATCATCGTCCTCGGTAAACTTCCACCAAGCACAGACCATCATTCATATACAATGCACTGGTAAAAAAAAATTAATCCATCGTTGACTTCAGAATAGTTATCAAAACGTGTGTAACTGAATAGAGCCAATGACATTCACATACCCGTCAAAATGGAGACTTAGCAATATAACCATTCAAAAGCTTTAAATCCATACCTTTTATCTTTTAACTCTATCACTTCATCAATTAAATAATAGCCACTGATTTTATATTAGGAAGTAAAACAGAAACCCTTCACCTGTCTGGCCGGTTGAGCAAGAGATAGGGTCGGTTATCCAATGGTTTCAAAACCCTCCATGTTATCACTTAAGTGACCTCTTACCAACTATAGCAAGTCACCTTTGAAATATAAGAAAATTAACCTTTCATTCACCTTCCATAATGAACATTTAAGGAAAATTGTCATTAGGGTTTTAGAACAAGCTTTCAACCAATGAAGAAAGCCTAATCAAATTTCAAAAAACCCTATAAACTTGAAACCAAGTGATTGTTCAATGACCTCTAATTTTCACCATATGTCTTTGATGTAGAACATTGTCCCTTTGACATTAAAAAAGAAGATAAGCTTGATGAAGCATGAGCACTAGAGTTTAGTATTTTAAAATGAATGAACCATGAGACAATCAATAAACACTTTAATTTGAAGCAACTTCTTGTGAGCTTTGTCCTTTTCAATTTGCATGAACACTACTTTGCATTTTTCAACCTTTGCAACATCACTACCTTGAAATCCTTGAAGTAGAAACTCATCAACAACATCAACACCAAATGCCTTGAAGTAGCATCAACATCAACACATCAATAACAAATTAACAAATATCAACAATGACTTCACCATATTAATCAAGTACCTCACCATACCTTGGAGATCATTGACAAAGAATAAATACTTTGCTTGTCTTGTTGTATCAACATTGCCTTTGAACAACTAGGAAACCATTTGTTTTGCATTACCAATGAAAAATTAATCATGAATGAACAAGTTGCTTTTGCATCAATACTAATGAAAGATCAACTTTGCAACAACACCAATGACAAACGAAAAAACACCAAGAACAAGTTCCTTGAAATGAATAATCAAGCTCTTTCACTGTTGCATCAATAAACTAATCATCTTTGACATCTCATGCACCTTTGACATCAATTGACATCTTTTGACATCAATGACAAATCAAAACAACACTACATACATATTTTATTTATTTATATACATATTTTATATATCTACATACATATTTTATATATATACATACATTTTTATTTTTTTATATACATATTTTTATCTGTATATACATATTTTATATATCTACATGCATAATTCATCTATTTATATATATATATATATATATATATATATATATATATATATATTATACATATACATACATATTTTATTTATCTACAAACATATTTTATATATAAATACATATTTTATTTATATAAATACATATTTTATTCATATAAGTACATATTTTATTCATATAAATACATATGGGTAAGTGCAAAAAGATGGGGGGCCAAAAAGGGGTCTTAAGTGGCCACTTTTTTCTAAAATCAGAAAATACTGACCTTGGATGAGAAACTGAAGATAGTTACAATCAAAATTTTAAAATGCAACAAAAACAATGTAGCAAGTGCTCTAAGTCTTCTTTCTAAACTACTATTTTTTTTTAAAATGGTATAGATTAAGGGGTTCAAAAGAGGGAGCCACAGAAATTGGTGTTGTTTTTGTCAAAAAATATAACATAGCAACTTTTGTGGCTCCCTCAAAAGGTTAACTTTTTTTTGGTATTTTTAAAATCGCTTCAGTGAGAAATTAGCTAACACCATGTAGTTTATGCCCAATTTTTCTAATATTTTTTTAATGAATATTTGATTTTTTACTAATTTTCAAAGTGGACACATCTTGACAAACAGAATTTTGGCCGTGCTACCCCTATAAATTTTGAAAACTAATTGAAAATCATTGTTTTTTAATATGTGTAGAATGGATTCTAGTTTCTAAAAATTTAATTTATTTGAAATGTCAATGAACATTTAATTTATAACAAAAAAATACCAAACATTGGTTTTTACCAAAAAACGGACACACAAACAAAAGAAATTAAAGATGAAAGGCTTAACATTGTCAAAATGTGAAACAAATTACATCGTTAAATAGCTAAGAGAGAGCCTAACATTACCTAGGTGTTCAATTTGTTTGACCTTGAAACATATGCAAACCTGACAGTTAGCACAAATGTGGTTATGTGAAATCTTGTAGAATATGCAAAAACACGTCCTTGGATGTTGGGAAGGCATTCCAAGCCTTTGGGTTGGTAATCCAAATAAAATACCAATCCTAAGGCTTGGGTATTCCCAAATCAAAAAATAGTGCGAGTGCATTCTAATGCATTCATGTTATTTCATGGTTTTGACAAAAAAAATTGTGTTTGTGTTCAAAAGTTGCCTAATAAATACATAGCGTGAGCGCGCCATAACGTGCTCATGTTATGTCTTGCTTTGTGTTAATTTCTAGTCTATTAAATGTATGTATATATATTTGGACGCATGTATTAATGTATGTATGCATGTGTGTATGTATGTAAGATTGTATGTACGTATGTATGTATGCTTGTAAGTATGTGTGTATGTATTCCTATATGTATGTATGTTTGCTTATATGTATGTATGTATTTAGAGGGAGGGATAATTTTAAGAGAGAGAGAGAGAGAGTTGTCTTGGTAAGGTGGGAGGGAGAGAGGGAGGGAGAGACCTGAGAGAGGGAGAGGGGGTGGGAGGGAGAGACCTGAGATAGAGGGAGTGGGAGAGAAGGGGTTGGAATGAGAGGGATTTATCTAGGTAAGGTGGGAGGGATAGAGGGAGAGAGAGAGAGAGAGAGAGAGAGAGAGAGTGTGGGGGTGGGAGAGAGATACCTAAGAGAGAGGGGGAGAGAGAGGGGGAGAGAGAGAGAGAGGGAGGGAGAGAAAGAGAGAGCTACCTAGGTAGGGTGCCAAAGGGAGAGACTTGAGAGAGGAGAGAGAGAGGTGGGAGGCAGAGACTTAAGAGATAGGGAGAGAGAGGAAGTGGGAGAGAGATAGAGGGAGTGAGTGTGTGAGAGAGAGAGATGGAATTAGAGAGAGACCTGACAGAGGGAGAGACCTTAGAGAGAGAGGGGGTTGGAGTGAGAGGGACTTATCTAAGTATGGTGGGAGAGATATAGAGAGAGGGGGGAGAGAGAGAGAGTTATCAAGGTAGGGTGCCAGAGGGAGATACTTGAGAGAGACAAGGGTGGGAGGGAGAGACTTAAGAGATAGGGAATGCGGGAGGTAAGAAGTGGGAGAGAGAGGGAGTGAGAGAGATGGAGTGGGAGATAGATAGAGGGAGTGAGAGAGAGAGAGGGAGTGAGAGAGAGAGGGAGTGAGAGAGAGGGAATGGGAGAGAGAGGGAGTGAGGGAGAGGAAGTGGGAGAGAGATAGAGTGAGTGTGTGTGTGTGTGAGAGAGAGAGAGGGGGGGAGGGAGGAGAGACTCGAGAGAGAGGGAGTGGGAGTGGAGGACCTCAGTATCTAAGTAGGGTGAGGGATAGAGAGAGAGAGAGAGAGAGAGAGATTATTCAGGTAGGGTTCTGAGGGAGAGGTTTGAGAGAGGAATGGGATGGAGAGACCTAGGAGATGGTGAGAGTGGAAAAGAGAGGTAGGGAGGGGGAGATGGAGGAGAGAGAGGGAATGGGAGAGAGGAGGAAGAGAGAGAGGGGGAGGAAAGAGACCTGATAGAGGGAAAGGGGTGGAGGAGAAACCCAGAGAGAGGAGGGAGAGGAGAGGGGTTGAGTGAGAGGACTTATATAGGTAGTAGGGGGTGGGAGTGGATAGAGGGAAGGACAGAGAGAGAGGGGTGAGGGAGAGGACCTGGGAGACAGTATATAGAGAGGGGTGGATAGGTAGGAGTGGGAGAGAGAGGGAAATGAGAGACTGAGAGAGGGAGAGGGGCAGGAGGAGAGAGAGGGAGGGAGGGAGAGAGGAGGTTGAGTGAGAGGGACTTATCTAGGTAGGTGGGAGAGAGAGAGAGGTACATAGAAAGATGGAGAGGGTAGATAGGGACAATTAGAGAGGGTAGGAGAGAGGGAGGGAGAGAGAGAGGTGAGATAGATAGAGAGAGAGGGACAGGGGTTGAGGGTCTAATGCATAGGGGTCATGCCTAACGATAGGGTTGAGGCTGAGGCTTCCAGCTACTGGGGCTGAGGCCTAAGGCCTTGGGAGCTGAGGGACATGAGGCAGAGGACCTGAGAGAGGGAGAGGGAAAAGAGAGAGAGAGAGAGAGAGAGAGAGAGAGAGAGAGTTATCTAGGTATGGTGTCAGAGCAAGAGACCTGAGAGACAGAGGGGCAGTGGGAAGGAGAGACCTGAGAGATAAGGAGAGAGAGGGAGTGGGAGAGAGAGGGAATAAGAGAGAGGGAGTGGGAGAGACAGAGACAAAGAGATAGAGATAGAGAGAGATAGGGAGAGATAGGGAGAGATAGGGAGAGATATGGAGAGAGAAAGAGAGAGAGAGTTATCTAGGTACGGTGCGAGAGCAAGAGAGATGAGAGAGAGAGGGGGTGGCAGGGAGAGACCTGAGAGATAGGGAGAGAAGGGGTGAGAGAGAGAGGGAGTGAGAGAGAGGGAGTGAGGGAAAGGGAATGGGAGATAGAGGGAGTGAGTGAGAGAGAGAAAAAGATATCTATATATATATGGGTTTAGGGTTTAAGGGTTGAGGTATTAAGGGTTTAAGGGTATAGGGTTTAAGGCATAGTGTCCAAGGTTGATGGTTTAGGGATTGTGTTTAGGGTTAAGTGAGATACCTAGATGGCTAAGGAGGGATGGATGGCTAAGGAGAGAGAGGAGGAAACCTTTAGAAAAACAACATTTTTATAACATGATCACATTTTGAAGAAGTTGAGATATAGTCATTTTGTATAGTAAGATAAAATGTCCTCACGTTATAATGCAAGCACATTTTGGCTTGCTCTAAAAATGGTAAAAAATTCAGCACACCCTTGATCCAGGCCCACATGTTATGTTATTTTGATGGTTATGCGCATGTTCCAATAAAAAAGTGTTTTTTGATTTTGTTGGGAAGTGCACATGCAAATTTTTCACATTCTACCACCTTTGCATGAACTTTCCACCACCTTTTTATGCTTTTCCAACTTAGGAAGGAGGAAATTATAATAGATTTTTCACATCGAATTTGATATATATCAATTCAAGTCTCAATTTTTGTAGTGTAATGTCAATTGTGATTGAATTGTAGGAATTTAACATTATACATTGGTTAGTTGTATTGTTGTTAGTAATTCTATTTGAGTGATATAAAATTGAAAATTAAAAAGGAAGAAATCTTGTGAAAATCTCAAATTGTTGAGGAGTTTGATTCAAGAAGAATCAAAGACTACATAATTGGGTAGTTCCTCCATTTGAATCTTCATTTTTTAGGTATATCAAGTCTACACATTTTCTTTATATTTTCCTTAACTGTATTATGTTTATTTATCATCCCTTATCATACATGCTTAATACAATGCTTTGATTTTTTTATTATGCATATTCCATGTTCATCAAATTGGTTGTGAAGATTAACCTTCTAACATCCCCCCTTAATGTTTACATCGGGAGTTTACATCAAACCCTTCAATGGGCTATAATCCTAGATTTTTACAATGAAAGAGAAATTTATCTTTACCAAGAGCTTTGGTGAGAATATCTACAACTTGATCTTGACCTTTACAATAAAAAAGATAAATTTTCCTATCTTCAATGTGCTCTCTAATGAAGGGATGTTGAAGAGCAATGTGCTTGGTCCTTGCATGAAAAATTGGATTCTTTGCTAAAGAAATAGCACTTTGATTATCACAATATGGTGCAAGGGCACCTTGGGGTTTCCATGCCTCCATGAGGATTTTGTCACATTTTTTTTTGTTTTCAAAGTGATCATGATGTAATAAGGTCTAGTGGACCATTTGTGGTGTTTTTCAATGGTTTGTAATAGGTCTCATGTCAATATTGTAAACTTGGTGCATCTAGGCTTAAGAAAGGAAAAAGTTGCTATGATGCAACCAAGTAGTAGGGATGATGCAATTTTTGTTTTTAAGTGTAATAGGTGTGTCTAGGATCAATTTGTATTGAAATGGAGTCAATTGAGGCATTTGAGTATAGGTTGTTATAAGTGATTGTCAACTTTGCCAAATCAAGTGTCATTAAGTGTTATTAGTCCTCCAATGGTTCCCTAATTCAAAAATTAATTGAGGGACGTTGGAAGTAGTTGAAACAAGTTTAAAATTCCTCCTTTGGGTTGAGGAAAGTCTGTTGAATGATTTTTTAGAAGAATTGAATGAAGAAAAAACTTTGTTTCTCTAATTTTCTATGTTTTTCTTTGCTAACTTGCTTGGTATGGATAGCAACCTCTCTATACAAATATAAATCTGACATGGATTGATATAGGGATGAAGTAGCTTCCATTTGGTGGTGATTTGGTGCAATTTCATCAAGGAATAAGGAAGTTACAGTCATTTTTTTCTAAAAGTGGGTCTAAAACCCTCAAAACCTAGGGTTTGATCTTTAAAATGGTTGTAACTCTCCATTCCTTCGTGGTCAAAGCCTAATTTTTGGTGGAATGGCAGGGTTTATAATATATTTCATGATGAAAAAGGTTTAAGAGGATGGCATGGAGTTTGGAGGAAGATCTTTGATGCCCTAGGCCTGGCATATCTATGTGACAAGCCTAGAATTGTAGGTAAAAGTATGAGTTTTGCAAGTTTTATGGGTTTTGTGGTAATGAGGGTGTTTGGGAATGTTGAAATGTGTTTAATAAAGTTTTAGTAACCTTTTTTGTAGCTTAGGGGTGTTGGGGTGTGCCAAGATACTCAAGTTCTAGCACTATGCAGCCAAATTAGGCCTCCTTATGGCATTGAAGTTCAGTCATTGTGGTTTTCTTTTTTGTTGTCATGTCTTGGGGTTTTGAGGACTTGAAGGGGTCCATGTGAGATGTCTGAAACTAGTGTCTTTTTTTTGGTTATTTCCTTTAAGAATTTTTTATTTTGATTGTCCCAATTGGACAGGGCTATAAGGAATGCATAGCCTAATATTGGAGCAGTGGATGAATGGTTGTTCCTAAGGGTAAAACCATGTTTTTTGGTCTTGATTGGTCATGTTAATGGTGTTCAAGTCATTCCCAAGCCTCTGGTTGAATTTGGGTGTGATATGTTAAGTTGGGTGAGTGGATTGTTTATTGGAGTGAAAGGTGAATTTGGTGAGTTCCCCTAGTGTGTCTAAGAAAGCTTCTTGTTAAAGTTGTTGTCTTCCCTGCCCACTCTGCATCACAATATAAATGAGTAGGATCCTTTTGAGGTAGACCCAATTCTTCAAGTAATCTTTTTAACCATAGTGCTTCTTTGAATGCATTTGTACAACCTTTATATTCAGCTTTTGTAGAACAAAGAGAAGTAGATTGTTGTTTCTTACTATTCCATGAGATTTCACCTGATCCAACAAAGAAATAATAACCACTAGTGGATCTCCCATCATTGGGATCACCTCCTGGATCTGAATCAGTATAACCTTTTAAATAAAAATCACAATTTTCATTCTAAAAGAGACCAAGATTACGAGTTTCTTTAACATATCTTAAAATTATTTAAGCAACTTTAAAATGAGTTTTTTGTCGTTTAGACATAAAACTAGAAACTAAACCAACACTAAAAGAAATATCAGGTCTAGTAAGAGTTAAATAATTCAAACTACCAACTAATTGCCTATACAAAGTAGGATCAACAAAAAGAGTTTCCATATCAACCATTAATTTAGTTCCTAATTCACAAGGAGTAGAAACACACTTTGCATCATTCATTTTAAATCTATCTAAGAGATCTTGAGCATTTTTTTTTTTGAGAAAGAAAAATTCCTTTAGGTGTTTTCCAACTTTGCATACCCAAAAAATAATGTAATAGGCCTAAATCAGTCATTTGAAATTGTTGATTGAGTTGAGACTTAACATCACTAATCAAATTGTTAGAAATAGAAGTGATAATTAAATCATCAACATATAAAATTATAATCACAATATCATTTTCACTATGCTTAATATATAAATTTGGATCATTTTTACTCCTAATGAAACCTTGAGATAGAAAGAAGCATTAGTCTTAGAATACCATTCTCTAGGAGATTGTTTTAAACCATAAATTAATTTCTTTAATTTGTAAACAAGATTTTCATTACCTTCCTTAATGAAACCCAAAGGTTGAGACATATAAATTTCTTCATGTAAATTACCATTTGAAAATTCACTTTTAACATTCATTTGATGAATAGGCCAATGCATATGAGAAGCTAGAGCAAGAACTAATTTAATATAGTTGGCATCTTAGCTATTGGAGCAAATGTTTCATTATAATCTAAGCCTTCAACATGAGAGAATCCCCTAGCAACTAATCTAGCTTTAAACTTGCTAACTTCATCATTTGCATTAACCTTAGCTTTATACAACCATTTGCATGAAACAAGATTCTTACATTGAGGTAAAGGAACCAAATCCTAAGTTTTATTAGCAATTAATGTATCATTTCTTCTTGCATAGCCTTTTGCCAATGAGGCTGATTTTTAGCTTGTTCATAAGTTTGAGGATCATTTGAATGCATAATGTTAGACATGAAAGCATAATTACAATAATTTTCCTTTCTAGTTTTAGATTGATCCATTGTAGCTAAAATATCCTCACTTTCTTGCATAAGTTTTTTAAACCATTTAGAATTTCTTTTAGATGTAGAAGTATCATCACTAGAAGAAGAATCATGAAGAGAAATTTCAACATTTTCATCATCACTATCACTATGAGTAAGAGATGCATTAGGAGGGTTAAGATAAAATTCAACTTGAGGATTATCCTCCACAACAATAACTTTATTTTGAGAAGATTCAATATCACACACTTTAGAACAATCATGAACACCATTTTCAACAATGCATACATCTCTAGCAACTTTAACTTTGTTAGTAAGAGGATTATAAACTCTATAAGCTTTAGAATGCTCATCATAACCAACAAAAATATGATAAGAATATTTAGGATCTAATTTTTTCCTCTTTTGTTTAGGTTTGTGAACATAAGCAATTGAACGAAAAATTCTTCAATGCTTAAGATTGGGCTTCCTACCAGACCAAGCTTCTTTAGGAGTTATATCCTTTAAAGGTTTAGTAGGATTCCTATTAATAATGTAAGTAGCACAAAACATAGCTTCTACACAAAATTTATAAGACATGTTTTTAGCATGTAACATACATCTAGTCATTTCAACAATAGTTCCATGCTTCCTTTCCGCTACACCATTTTGTTGAGGTGTATAGGGAATAGTTATCTCATGCTTAATACCAAATTATTTCAAATGATTTCAAATAACTATTAAAATCATTATTCACATATTCTTTACCATTATCAACTCTAAGAATTTTAAGTTTAAAACTAGATTGCCTTTCAACAAATTTATTGAATTCAGAAAATATATCAAGAACTTGATCCTTACTATGAAGAAAATAGATCCAAGATCTTCTAGAATAATAATCAACAAAAGTAAGTGCATACCTTGATCCTTGGATGGAGTTATTCTCCATGGGTCCCAAAAGGTCACTATGAACTAGGTGCAACTTATGAGTTGCCCTCCATGATTGACCATGTGGAAAGGGCTCCCTATGCATCTTACCACTCATGCATCCTGTGCATACAATTTTATATGGAACAATAGTAGGAAATCCATCTACCATATTAAGCTTTTGCATTAAATTAATATTGATAGCATTTATATGACCAAGTCTTTCATGCCAAATATTGAAATCAATGGTAGATATTAAAGAGCATCTAGATTGAACAAACTCATAAAATTTGAACAAATTATCATTGTCTAATTTAGCATTAGCAATTACCTTGTTTTGTTTTGGATTAATAACATAGCACATATCTATGTAATAATTTATATTTAAAGATTAATTAGTTGATAGGCTACATATAGTGCGAGATTTGAGCTTGAAACAACTCTCGCGCCTGCAATCCATTGTTGAGTCATCAAAAAACAAGTTTCAACTACCATTTAATGGTAAACTAGCTATTGTTTAATGCAAAAGCCTCCAAAATATTAGGTAAAAGCCTCCAAATTTTCACTTATCACATAAAAGCCAAATAAATATTGATTTGACAATTGGATGGGAACATTCTATTTCCATTTGGAGTGTATTTTGTCAATTTGATGGCAAGTTTCTTTTTCCATTTGCATTGCTTTATGTTTTAAATTTATATGCAAATATTTCATAATCAGATAATACTTTTTTTTTTAAGGAAAAAATCTAGATTTGTGTAAGTTTATTTCATTTCATTACTTGACATTTATTAGTAACTATTTAATCAAACTACACGCAACTAGAATTTGCATGCATAAACACATACTCTCTAACATATCAACATGCATATGGTTTTTTTTTTGGCATAATCCTTGAACCTCCTTTAAATGCAAATGCTAGTTTAAGTAGTAATTTAAAATATAATTTAAACAATATCACCAAAGATTTCAAGATGATTATTCAAACTATATATTTTAATAATAATTTTTAAAAAATTATATTTAGAAATATATATTATTCAATTTCTTATAACTTAAATACAAAGTTGCCATTAAAGAAATATAATATTTTAGATAAAGATGAATCATGGTAGTATGTTATGAAATCAATGCATGTAAATATTAATTTTGAAAATTATTTTAATAAGTTTAAATTAAAATAAAATACATATATTAAATACATTTATATTAATTTAATTATGTCGAGAGGTGTAACACTACAATGGCAGCACACCCTATAACACCCCAACATAACACAATGTGTGAAAGAAAAACACATGCCAATATACTTCAAACAGTTTAAATTAGAAATGTGAAGAAAGTTTCCAAATTAATATAATAATAATATTTGTAATATTATTAAATGAGAATATTATTTTTTTGTGAAGCAAGTTTCCATTATGAAAATAGTAATATTTGTAATGTTTCTATATTAATATAATAATAATATTTATGATATTATTAAATGATAATATTAAATATTTTGTGAAGCAAGTTTCCATTATGATAATAGTAATATTTGTAATAAATGATAATATTAATACTAAGTGACAATAGTAATATTTATTTATTTAAAATTAAACTAGCAGATATATTATTTATTAATAATATTTATAAAAATGTCGAGAAATATCCTTCTGGAGGCGTCTATTTTTAGTTAGATTAACCCTAACCTTAACACTAAATCTTATCCTAATTCAACCCTAACCCTAATTGAATTATACACCCAATTAAAACCCTAATCCTAACATTAACCCTTATTCTAATTCAACCCTAATCCTAATCTTGACTGTAATTGAATCCTAATTGAATTCCTACCCTAATTGAACCTTAATCCTAACCTTGACCCTAACATTGACCATAACCCTAATCCTAAGCAAAACACATCACCAAAACATGTTGAGATTGAGCACCCCAAAATACATATGTACAAAAAAATGTAAGGAAAAAGTTTCCCACCCATCAAAATAAAAATTCAACTTGATTGTCTAAAACAATAGCCCATAACGAAAAAATTTCCAACCCATCAATTCATTACTTCAAATTCTTCAAACCCACCTGAAAGAAACAAATTTAGCAACTGAAATTGGAACATTCATTTGAAACAATTTGTGCCTTAAAGTAATAATTATACAGCATTACCAAAATATGTCGGCGGTTGAGTATTGCAAAGATCCTTCTACGACTATATGAATGGATTATAAGTAAAAATATGCCAATCCATCAAATGACAAATTCAACTAAGGGAGCTTAAAAGACCATTTCAAATAATTGAGTGCATAATAATCATCAAGCCCACTCAGAAGAAACCATGTAAGGTGTTAGCAAATGGAATGACTCTTGATAAATAAATTAAGTAATGACTCTAAACCTAGATTTGGCACCAATTGAAATCCGCTAACAGCTCTGAAAAGTCCACAATTGCATTTGTGGCTTTTCTCTGAATTTTGTCAAGGTATAGCTCCCTCACTATATTTTCAATGAATTAATCTGATCCTAAGAAAATGATGTATGCTTTTAACCAAAAAGCAAAAAATGTGACTAACGCTAGCTCATTGTGGCGTAGAAAATTGGACACTCTTGAGAAAAGAGACAATTTCATGCTTAATTTGGACCTACTTTAGAGTACCCCTGCATTATTCATTATTCAAAATGGAATTTATAGGCCCCTAAGACCCATTATTTTTTATTTAGAGGCTCGTTTCACTTAAAAATCATCTAAATCCCGACAAACAACACTTAATTCACTCATATCCCAAAACCCCATCTCCAAAACCCACTAGTGAGACCCATTCGCCACCTTGGGTGAATGCCCTCTGGTGGGACACATTTTCCAAGGGTGGCGAATGAGTCCCCTCTAGTGGGACCCATTCGCCAAGGGTGGCGAATGAGTCCCTTTTGGGGGAAAATTCAATTTTGAGCGGGAATTTAATCAATTCAACTTAATTTTTTGGTGGTGTTGGCCTCCTAGGTCTAAATAATGGGAAAAGTAGGTGTTGTTGCCTATAAATACACATTTTAGGTCAATTTTCACATCTCTTAGTCATTTTTACAAAGCAAGATCCAAAGTCAAGTATCAAGAGTCTTTCATAATAAGTTTCATTAGCATTTTCTATAGCAAAGTTGAAGCTTTAAGGCAGTAAACTATGGTTTTTGCAGGTCTTCAAGCTCACTTCTTGTTCAAGATTCAACATTGTAAAGAGTTTATGATGGATTCCTATAGTGAATAATGGAGAAATCTAGGTTGAGGGGATGCAACTAGCCATCAAATCACACCTAAAGACTTGTTTTCAAAGTGATTCCATCTTCCATTTTCTCTCTATCTTCATATTAAGGTTTGCATTACATTTGCATGTCATTTACATCCATTTGATATGTTGTATGTTTTCTAGGATTTAATTCTTGCATCATTCAAATCACATTTGTTCATCTTATTCTAGCATATTAGAATAGGGTTTTGTCATACTTCAGATTTTCCTAGTCTTTAACACACTTAAGGCTAGGGTTTTATGCAAATTTTTATCCATCCAAGGTTTGATTACCCAATCAGGGGTTTGACCAAGGAAAACCCCCATTAGAAAACAAACTTTAATTTGTTGTGCAAGTAATTTTCAAGATTCTAATCTAGGTTTCCATCAAAAAGTGTTGTGTAGGTGACAAGGTGCATATCAGAGATTTGAATTTGCAAAAAAGTGAAAAAGGATTGATTCTCCATGGATGGTGAATGAATCCCATTTGAGGTGGTTTTTAGCGTCAAGTGCAGATTCCAGTACCCAGTAAGCATAAACCAGTTTCGGGACAGAAAACCCTGACCTGGGACTAATTCGCCCAGGGTGGCAAATGAGTCCCAGTCAGCTAAAAAGTCAACTTTTCTAGATTTTCAGAGTGGTTTCCAATCTTCATCAGTCTTACAGGTGCACACATTCAATTTTACAGCTTTCTGTTTAGTTCGATTTGCATTTTTGTTCATCTTTTTAAGCCTTTTGCAAACGTCACTGTGTTTTCAAACATTGCATATTTCATTAGTTTTGCATTCATAATCAATCAATTTTATCAATTATTTGCATTTAGATCATTACATTTAGTCATAATCACATCATACATTCCTTAGTTTGAGTGAACCACCTCAATTTTAGGGTTCTATCTCTCTCCTTTTAGGTGAAAAACCCTAAGAGTGTAAGAGAAGTACATAGAAACAAACCCCCTAAAATTTTTGGTTCATTTTGGTGAACTTGCATATTGAACATTGTATATTTCTGATTTGCATTTGCATTTTCATCCTAGGACTCAATTGCATTGGTTTTTGCATTGCTTTTGCATCCTAGGGCTTACCAAAATTGCATTAGTGAAACTATCATTTAGAGGTCATTATTGCATTTCATTTTACCAATTCATTTCCAAATTATGCATTTTTCAGTATTTATCTACAATGTACAAACCTGAACACATAAAGAAAAGTAAAAAAATAATAGAAAAACCTTAAAAACACCTCTCCTAAGACTCATTCGCCACCTTGGGAAAATCAGTCCCAATGCACTTTTTGCATTAGTATTTCTAGAATTTAGTTTCCTATTTTGCACTTTTTTATTTGCTATAGTTCCTTTTCTATTTCAATTCAATTATTTTCTATTATATCTAAATCATTTGAATAAGCATCATTTCCTTTCATGGCATTTATGGATAGCATTATATTTTTGCAAGTTTCATTTTCAGGGTTAGTTCCTAGTTCTTTTAAAATAGACTCATCAATACATAAAACCAAAAAACCACAAACATCCAACCAACCCTTCAAACAACTGATTCAATTTAGAAATACCATCTCATCCAAACCTCTTAGTAGTGATGATGTAGACAAGTTAGATGAAGCCCTTCATGACTTCCTCTCACTCACTTCATCCTCTACAACTTTCCATGAGAAGCCTAAACCAATTAACAATAACTTATCTCTCAAAACTTATAGTCGTGATGACTTTGACTTCTTAGATGAAGCCCTTCAGGACTTCATCTCGCCTACGTCATCCACAAAGGTTTGTTGTGACCAACCTACAACATAGAACATTCATGTCTCTAAATTTTTCCATGAGAAACCTAAACCAATTGACGATAACTTATCCCTCACACCTTTTAGTCGAGATGACCTTGATATGTTAGATGAAGCCCTTCAGGACTTCGTCTCATCTAAATCCTCCACTAAGGTTTGTTGTGAACAATCTAAAAATAAGGATGTTAATGTGATTCAACCTCAACTCATTCTTTTCCCACCTTCGCATAAACTTCATCCTTCCAATAAACTCGAGTTTACTCTTTACCCACCTAAACCTGATGTGTTGCAGCAATCCAGTAATATTATTGTTGCTCATACATATAATACCTGAAAAAATCCACAACCATTGCAACCAACCCCACCTTCTTTACCTTTACCTAATCCACCTAGAGCTCCTCACTTTCCCTCACACACAAAGGAGTACGATCTTTTTGAACAACTCAAGAATACTCCTACAAATATTTCCCTTTGGGACTTACTTGAAAAATTCACCAAATTATCACACTATCCTTCAGACAGCCTTACAACACATTGTGGTTCCTCCTGGCACAACTCCAAATGATGTGGTAGCTCTAATACATGGAATGAATGAAGTTAATCTAGACATTACTTTCCATCAACATGAGCTCCCTCCTTTAGAGTTGCAAAAACAAAATGAAGCCTTTATGATAATTGCTCAATTCAATCGAATAGGTATCAAACAAACCCTCATTGATAATGGTTCTACTCTTAATGTGTGTAGTGTGAATCTTCTTGATAGATTGTGTGTTGACAAGTCACAAATAAAACCTGATTCCTTATCCATTTAAGGATTTGACAATACAACAAAGTAACCGCTTAATGTAATCACTTTTCCTATTATAGTTGGGGTGGCTACTATGCAAACTCCTATTCATGTCATGCCTTATGATCTTTCATATAATCTTCTCTTAGGCAGACCATGGATTCATGAGATGAGTGCAGTACCTTCAACCCTTCATCGTATAATGAAATATGTCTATAACAACAATATTTATCAAGTTGAAATAGACCCTGACCCTGAAAGTTGCTTACACCTTGAAAAAGTAACCACAAGTCCTTTGAATACATTAGTTCCAACATCTAATATAGAACCTCTTGAAATTGAACAACAAGATGAGGAATTGGTGTCTAAATTATTTGGTGATGATTGGGGATCCTTAGAATTCACACCTTCCTTTATGGGCGAATATATAATCACACAAAAAAAGGATGAAACACAAGAACAGCCCACTATGATGTCAACTCAGAATTTAGAAAAATCTTCTCAAGCATCTATCTCCTCTACTTTGGAAGAAACTACAATGTACACAACAAATTTTGATGAGATAGATTATCAACATCTGCCTAATCTGAAGGAAATGGAAAGACTTTATGGAAAAGGCTATGAACTTGTGAAACAATTGGGATACACTGGAAAAGGTTGTGGAAAGCATGAAAAAGGAATTTGTGTCCCTATAGAACCTAATACACAAGAGACAAAAACTAGGTTGGGATATTCCTTTTTTAAGACGACAAAAGCTACTCAACAACCATCTTTGAATATCAACACTATTACATGTCAACCAAAACACAATCTCACAATCAAACATCTTGAATTGCTTGATATGAATTTATCACCATCATGGTAGTATGTTGACAATGATGAAACTCTAAAACAAAATTTAGGAGTCTATGATAACACATCCTCTACTACTCCTATGAACAGGGTTACTTGTGTTGTGATAATTACCAAGCAAAAAGATAGTGATATGATTGAAGAACCATATGATCCTAAAGTTCCTAAGTCTAATGCACTCCCCTTAGGAGATACACTTGATGTGCCAATGGAAATCGATGATAAAGAAAAAGTTATTAAGATTGGGAAGTGCCTTGACAATGACAAACAAGAGGACACTACAACTTTACTTCATGATTTTCCTAAAAAGTTTGCTTGGAAGTATTCTGATATACCAGGAATTGACCCAAAAATTGTGACACAACGTTGTTCTCACTGAAAATGTTAAACCTGTTCACAAAAAGATACGAAAAATGCATCCCAACATAGCCTTGTATGTTAAAGCAGAGCTTGAAAAACTCCTTGGCATAGGCTTCATTCAACCTATTGATTATTCTCCTTGGATCTCAAACATTGTCGCAGTTTCTAAACCCGATAATCATATTAGGATATGCACGGATTTTCATGACTTGAATAAATCCTCTTTAAAAGATGATTTTTTGCTTCCTAATATAGACATGATCGTGGATTCAATTGTTGGACATGCTTTGTTGTCATTCATGGATGGATTTTCTAGTTATAATCACATCTTCATCAACCCACAAGATCAATACAAAACTACATTTACAATTGTTTGGGGAACGTTTTGTTGGGTTGTGATGCCTTTTAGATTAAAGAATGTCAGCACAACTTATCAATGCGTGATGACATTGATATTTCACGATTACATACATAAAATATTGGAAGATTATGTTGATGATATCCTTGCTAAATCCCTAACATGACAAGACAATGTAAATGTTCTTCAAAAAATCTTTGAATGAATATGTAAATATAACATGCAATTAAATCCAAAAAAGTGTGTCTTTGGCGTAGATAGTGGGAAAATTTTGGGGTTTGTCATATCTCATAAAGGCATTGAGGTGGACACGAAGAAAATTGATGCCATTATTAACATGCCACCTCCTAAGAACATTTCTCAACTGTGCACATTACAAGGCCGAATTCAAGTTATCTGTCATTTCATTGCATCTTTAGCTAATCGCACCTTACCCTTCACACATCTTCTCAAAAAGGATGTACACTTTGATTGGAATGATGATTGTAAACAATATTTTGAGAGTTTAAAGGAATACTTTGCAACTCCACCTGTTTTACAACCCGCTATGCCAAACAAACTGTTTATCCTTTATATAGTCGCATCAGCTCATTCTCTTGCAGCGCTATTGGCTCAATAAGATGATATTGGAAAAGAGCATTACATCAGTCAAACTTTAATCAATTATGAAACTTGATACTCACCTGTTGAAAAACAATGTTTAGCTCTTGTATTGCTACTAGTAAGTTGTGACACTATTTACTCAATGTTGAAATACAAGTCATCACAAAATTTGATCCCCTTAAGCATCTTTTTAATAAAACAGATCTCTCTGGACGCTTAGCTAAGTGGGTGATGTTGTTAATTGAGTTTGATCTTAATTTTTTTTCACCAAAAAGCAATCAAAGGACAAGCCCTAACCGATCACTTAGTTGATGCTCATTCTCCTCTCGCTTTACCTAATCATGAATCCTTCCCTAATGATAGTGTCTTGACCACAGATGTTAAAACATGGGAATTTTATTTCAATGGATCTAAGTGTAGAACAATTTATGGTGTTGGAGTGGTCTTAATTCTGCCCAATGGCAAGCCTATTACCTTGTCCTATCAATTAAATTTCCTACCTACAAATAACATCACTGAGTATGAGGCGTTAATTGCAAGATTGTGAGCTGCTTTAACCATGGGTGCTAAAGATATCAAGATATTTGGTGATTTTCAATTAGTCATCAAACAAATCAATGGGACATATCAAACTAAACATGACAAATTATCAAAATACAAGGATCTTACAATGAAACTATTAGAGAAGTTTGAATCATTCACCATTGATAACATCCCACGAAAAGACAATCAACATGTGGATGCAATGGCGAGTGTAGCCTCTCTTATATCCCCACACGATCCTTCAACAGACTTCACCTTTGTTATTCACCCAATCATGAAACCTTTGATTGATATCTGATTGGAAGATATTTTAATGATAAATCAAGACAACTCGCGTGAATGGTATGATACAATATACAATTATTTAAAAGATGATACCATTCCCAAACCCACAACAGCAAACACTCAAAATTGTTTACACAAACTAGCAGCCAAATATGTAATCCTCATCGATGTGTTGTATAGAAGATCCTTCAATGGTCTCTTACTGAGGTGTCTTTGAGAATCTGAAATTCCTATAGCCCTTGACTAGCCTCATGCTAGTGCCTGTGGAGGTCATTTTGGAGGATGAACATTAGTGCAAAAACTCATCTGTATGGGATATTATTGGAGACATATGGAGAAAGACTGCTTTTCTTATGTTAAACGATGTCACAAATTTCAAGAACATAGCAATTTGATTTATGCCCTTGCTTCTGAGCTCTACGCCCAAATTCCCATTTGGTCATTTTCAGTATGGGGATTGGATCTTATTGGAAAAATTTCACCACCCTCTTCTGCTGGACATACATTTATAATAACCGCAACATATTATTTCACAAAATGGGTGGAAGTTATTCCTCTTTGATCTACAAGTGTTGAAGTAATTTGTCATTTCATATTGGAACACATAATTGCTCGATTTGGTCTTCCATCCGCAATAGTTTCAAACAATGGAACTCCATTTAAGAATAATGATGTAAAGAAATTTCTTGAAACATTCAACATTCAACATCGATTTTCCACACCATACTATCTGCAATCCAATGGACAAGCTGAAAGAACTAATAAGATTCTTAAACAAATCCTAAAAAAAACTATTAACAAACATCATATGGATTGGCATACACAATTACATTATGCGCTTTGGGCTTATCGAACAAGTGTTAGATTATCCACAGGAACTACACTCTATAACCTTGTTTATGGTACTAACGCGATCATGCCCTTGGAGTTAGAAATTCCTACCCCGCGAATTTCTCTTCAAGACGTTATTGATGAAAAGTGTATTAATGCTCTTAAGCATCTCCAAGCTTACATTAAACAATTACAATGCAAACACAAGACTCGTGTCATTCTTCACACATTTCATAAGGGAAATTTTGTTCTCTATGAGAATCAACAAAATACTCATGTTGACCATGAAGACAAAGAAAAATTCAGCCCTAGTTGGTTAGGACCTTACATAGTTGATACCAATTATGGGTCTGGTGCTTACGTTTTAACAAAGCTCAATGGAACACCCCCTAAGGAACCTATTAATGTTGTGCATTTGCATCGGTATTATCTCTAGTCTCTTTAAATAGTATGATTGATAAAGCAGTGTTGTCTAAAGTTATTTGGTTATATTCTAAATACTTTCACATTGCTTCATTCTTGACAACTGATCATGTGTTTGTCTTGAACACTAGGGTAATTATTTAAGATATTTTACAATTACTTTAGATTTCATACTATTCACCCTCGTGTTATGTTAAGTTTGATCCTTATTTTAATTATAGGTGTATCTAATTTAACATACTCCGTTCAATTTAACAATGTTGTATCTAAAGTGAAACTGAAATATGTTTTACATTAGATCGCATCAATTGTGTTAAATCATGTAGACATTAATTAAATAATTTTACAAGTTATTTAATTAATCACATTTCCATTTAACATTAAAACACATTAAGACATATTGCAAATCATCAAATGCTAATGTATATATATATATATCAAAAAATTTATGTACATCTCATCATCACATACAAAATCACCAATATTTGTGAGAACTAGACCCCTCGGGCTCTAGCGCTCGTGATCTAGCCCCTAGACGTCATGAGACAGTCATGTGTGATCGGGATTGCGATCCGCCAACTCTAAGTGCATACTCCATACCCTATACTCACCCAAGAGCCACAAGACGCTCCTCTACCATCTGGTCCCTCTCCACCCGTAGCTGTGATATTTTTGCACGCAGTCTCTCCACCTCTGTTGGAGTCTGGGATAACTGTCCTACAGTGACAACTGCCCTACAGTCTTGGCTCGATAGAGTCATCTCCTCACGCTCTCATATGCTACCTGTAGCCTCACAAAAGGTCTAAGTTCCTCTAGTTCCTCCTCCACAATCTATGGGGGCATGTAATCAGGGTCCACCTCCTCCTCATCGATGGATGCAGGCACTATCTCTATGGAAACCTGACAATAGAACTCTCGCTAGTCTCTCGTCACTCCTATGAGGTAGAAACAATAAACAATCAGTAAACATCATCATGATATATATATAAAGCATAAGTACTAAAATACATGCATCAAAAATAAAATATCATCACCTATATCTCCAATCGAATGAGGGATATCAACCTCATCCTCCTTGGGGGGCATGGAGGATGTGCTAGCCTCTCTCTGACCATGGGTCCCAATGTCTATTGTAGCTACTACACATGATCTAGTCACACGAGTATGTGAGGACTCTCCACGCTCGTGTCGATCCTCAGTCCCTATATCATCACCCTCATTCAAGGGTGGCTCCTCCTCGTATTGCTCCTCCTCATCCTCCTCCTCTTCATCCTCATCCTCATCCTCCTCTCCTCTATCCTAATCCTCACATTCAAGATTGACATCTAAATCATACTCATCATCGATAATATCAGTAAATATATCTGCAGCCCTATATTGTACATCCTCGGCCCTATCCTCTGGCTCATCTCCCTCATATGGCACTGGTCCTACATCACCTATAGGGACATCTGTGGGAAATACAGGAGTTGGTCGTGTCACTGACCACCACTCCTCATGCTCATCACGCCACTAGCATCAGAGACTGGTGGTCAATCGCGATCTGAATCATTAGAGTCACTCTGGACAACATGGTCTATAGTGAGCCAAATGGTATCACCTAGCCTTCAAGCACTCCGCACTAATCTCGTGATGAAGGGACATGCCCTCAGTGGTGTTTACACCTTCCCAAACTATCGCATGACTTGGCCATAACAGAAAGGACATATAACATAGTCATGTCAACCAGCTAAGAATCTATCCATATGCATCCTCCTTAGTTGTCTTGTGGGATCTGGCCACTGAAGTGTGAGTGGATAAGGTCTCCATAGGATCTCATCCTCCTCCAGCTGGTCAAATCTCACCGTCCAAAAATGCAAGTCTCCATACTACCACAAGCGTCATAGAGGATAGCCAAAGGCTCGTGGATATCCTGCGGCTATGGCACATGGGAAACCAATAGGCCTGGTGCATGTAATATGATCAAGGCACCACACCTGCAGAATCATGCAGTGCAGCATACTATCGATCTCTCGAAACACAAATCAACCAAGATCATAATAAAGATGTGCCAAGATGCAGCGTCCCCAAGCATAGATCATCCTATTCTTTGCCATCCCACAAATCAAGTGGACCAATCCTCCATCTAGGTGTGTCGCTCATCCATTGGGATTGAGTACCAGAACCATCGTATGCATCATAATCTATCTCACTATGGGGGCTCACGAATATAGCAAGATAGGAAGCTCAATTCGCTCTCTCGTGCGCTCATCATGAACTGGTCCATCCAAGCAGTATTGCATGTCCACCTTCTTATGAAATGACTGATCTCCTTAGAAATATACTCATTCTCCCCAAATAGGAACTCAGAGAATCCGGTGTACATCCTCTAAGGTGATAGTCATCTCCCCAGTCAGAAGGTGAAATGCACATGTATCAATGTTCCAGCACTCACATAGGGCCATCAGCATGGCGTCATGGTATCTCATAGGTGGCATCAAATATGCCCAATAGATGCCTACTACCTACGGATGCTTTATCTCCTCTGCTGATAGTGTTGGAGCCAAGTCTCTAAGAAAACTAATTCGTCTCCCCCCTAGCCAATGTCGCAACTGGGCGAGTACCTATCAAAATCACAACAATATGCTCTGAAAATTCATCTAACATCTTTAATTTTTTACATTATTCATCATGAAAGTGTGCTAAAGTTCATCTAGTGTGCTTTTCTAAAGGCCCTAGACACTTTAGAACCCTTTTGGGACACATCGTGAAGAAATGAGACAATTTACGAACAAAAGGGACACTTTGCAAAGAAAGGCGACACTTTGCGAACTTTTTTTCCAAGATCCTAAATTAACCTATAAATGCATTAAAAATCATTAAATCATTACAAAATCACTAAGTGAAAGTTATAGAATCAACTCACCTCATGGTACAGCTCACCATGCATCACCTACTCTCGAAGCTCATCCAGTTGTGAAGGCATGTAACCCCATCTACTTGGCATCTTCTCATCTCACTAGTTACTCTCAAGCTACAAGAAGTTAAAATGTAAAAGTAAGTGACACATTACTCTTCTTTACCTCTTTTCACCTATTTTCATACTTTTACTCTTATGCATTAAAATAGGGTTATTTTCTTAAGAGTTAATAGAGTACCTTTTCTTCACAACAACATAACAGGAGCTAGGGAACTCTGTTTTCGACGTCGTTTGATGCATTGGAATCGTAATTACGCACCCGACATCACCAATCATTTATCATTAAGCGGCATGGTTCTTGAAAATTTCCTACGGTATGATGCTCCTTATTCGACGTGGCTAGATTGCTACCTTGATTCCACCTCCATAAAGCAAGAAGAATCAAGGGGGGGCATACATCTACCCTTGAATTTGATTTCTAGAAGTTAGATAAAAGGATTTTTGGACAATTAATGAATTTGTGTTGCAGGATGCAATTCCTAATGTTGTGGTATTGCAGATAACTACACTGGGGGCTTCATTCTCCCGCCTTTTGAATAAGTATCCTTTTATGCAATAAAGTGCATTGTTTAGAGTCCTTTAGCCTACATATGCACGTAGAGTCATATGGGTGCTAAAGTAGGGGCTAAATGCGGCATATAAAATTGGGCACTCTTGAGAAAAGTGACAATTTCAAGCTTAATCTGGACCTACTTTTGAGTACCCTTGCATTATTCATTCTTCAAAACGGCATTTATAGGCCCCTAAGACCCATTATTTTTTATCTAGAGGCCTATTTCACTTAAAAATAATCTAAATCTTGACAAACAACACTTAATTCACTCATATCCTGAAAACCCATCTCCAAAAACCACTAGTGGAACCCATTCACCACCTTGGGAAAATGAGTCCCCTCTAGTGGAACCCATTCGCCAAGGGTGGCGAATGAGTCCCTTTTGGGGGAAAATTCAATTTTGAGCAAGAATTTAATCAATTCAACTTAATTTTTTGGTGGATGTCGGCCTCTTAGGTCTAAATAATGGGAAAAATAGGTGTTGTTGCCTATAAATACACATTTTAGGTCAATTTTCACATCTCTTAGCCATTTTTACAAAGCAATATCCAAAGTCAAGTATCAAGAGTCTTTCATAATAAGTTTCATTAGCATTTTCTACCTCAAATTTTAAGCTTTAGGGCAGCAAACTAGGGTTTTTGCAAGTCTTCAAGCTCAATTCTTTTTCAAGATTCAACATTGCAAAGAGTTGATGATGGATGCCTATGGTGATGTTACCTATTTTAGCTATAGCTCAAAATAGGTAGAGTTGAAGTGCATTCATCATTAAAAGGAACACATGTAGTTTCAAAGTTTTCTATTAGGTTTTCATTGTTGTATAAATCTGATTACTTTTGAATTTCCAGTATTATTATGCAAATGTTAATAACAGAAAAACTCATAAATTTGCATAAGAAATGTTGTTTTATTCATATTGTAAAAACCAAAGTCCCACACAAGCCGTGGGAGTAGCTTCATTTGATTACTTAATCAAATACTAAATACAAGAAAGAAATGAAGATCACACAACTAAAGATAATATAAGAATAAGGAGAGAAGGTGATTCATCATTGCCTAGAATGATGAAACATTGTTACAGTTGTGTTGATCTTGGTTCAGCTCCAACTTTAGGTCCAACTCTAGCTCCAAGGTTTACCTTCAAGATTGATGAAAGGTGTTGTTAGAGCAATGAAAAAACACATTCTACATTATCCCTATATTACCATCAAAAATGTAATCTACATCCTATTAGGAATTCACCAGATGATTAAGTCATCAAAAAGGTAGATGTTCAGGGAGCACAAAGTTCAATGCAAGCTTTCAACTTCAATTATTTTGCTAACTTGTTTGTTTAATGTGCAGGAACAAGTTCATTATGTTCATGATCAATTTTAATTAGATATGTGGAGCAAAATGGGCTCCCACAAGGGTTGAGCCCAGCATATTTGGAGGACACCCTCTCATTCACATCATTATATGAGAGTCATGAAATATTCAAAAAAGTCATTAAGATAAGTTGTTGTAACCAAGAAGAGATTCATAAAGTAGCCTTATTTCAACATGGTGAAAATAGTTTGAGCAAGCATCTTATTGCTCATCATACTAAAAGAATGATCAAAACATGTTAAGAGATCATCAATTTCATTGATATCTTGTTTCAGCTCTATCTTACATTCTTTTGCATTTTAGTGAGGTATTGAGCTCCTTTATATTGAAGGGAGAGCAGGGTATCAATCCTTTTTAGACTATTTCTAAACAACTTTTGAAATACATATATAGTCTTTAAGAGGCTCAAAGAGAAATAGGTCTACATCATAAAAATAGAGTACCATCATCAAAAGGCAGTCCACATAAGCTACAGGTACATCAAGGACATAACGGAGTAATCTATAACAACATTAAAGCAAGCAGCCATGAATGAAGCTACAGATGCATGCTATTAAGCTTCAAATGAGCATCATAAATAGTGATTGAATCACTAAATCCAACTTCACAAGGATTCATCATGTAAATAGAGGTGAAGAGAAACATTATAAATTTGCACCATAGTTGAATAATGCAATGAAAGGAGCCCAGCAACTATGGAGATACAGTGACCATAAAACAGTCACATTATGCATTCATTTAATAAACAACAGAAGAAACTTGCATAGTCTTCAGCATAGAGAGAAAGGGATTTTCCCTCTTTGTTATTCTCAAGGAGTTTCAAAATAGTGGAGACAAAAGAAATAATCAAGGAAACAAGTCATATACTACCTAGAGTAGAGAGTAGAAAACACCATATATAGAGCAGTAATTCATGTATGCAGCCTTGTTTACAATGATCTCTAAGCTGGAAAGTTGCAGTCACAATGCGAAGCATGATAGTTAGTATGCAAAGTGGCAGTGAAATGATCAAGGCACAACATAGTCCTATGATATCCATGTATAATGCATCAGTTGTAAGCAGTTAGAGGCCCATTTACAGAATATGAAAGGTCCCAGCTTTAATAGCTATGGTTTCAAGAAAACCCTCAAGCCCATACATAATGGAAGGAGCCCAGATTTGGTAAATGCAAACCACAGTTTTTACTAAGAGAAATAAATAGAAGTTCCTCATTTAGGAAAATGAAATGAAACCCTCGAAGTGAAGTCGCAGCCCATAATATAGAGTTCTAAATGAACATAAGAGAATCCATAGAGGGAGGTTTAAATAATGCAAGTAAACACAAAGAATGCATCAAAAAAAAATTGCAAAGGCTACGACCTAAAGAATTTCTCTTTATACACAAACAATGAATCATTTCTTTCAGAGAAACAAAAGACTCAACATTTTCAGCCAAGAAACAACTTACCAATTATTTTCTAATGAGAGACACATTTAAATGTTTTCAGCTTCAGACAATGCTCTTCATGGCGGCCTAATGATCAAGGCATCAACAAGAAAAGATATATAAAATAATGTCAGATCAAATACCATAGTCACGGCCATGAAGGCCAAGATTCCTTTCAAAATGCTTCAAAATGAAGTCAAAGTGATCCACATTGAAGAAGAAAAGATTTACCATCAGTCTACAAAAGAAAATCGACATAGAGGCAGCCAAAAATTGGTCTCCAAAGCTTCAAACCCTAGTTCTCTCACCATGGCAGCGCGACTATTGAATGAGTCTATCAAAATATAAAATGATTAAAGGTTTTTAGGGTTCGAGTGTTAAACTTGATGCCCTAATCATGTTTATTGATTTTTTCCTTGTGTTTCAAAGTTAGATCATTTTGAATTATTGTTGGGGTCTTGACTTGCAAAATCAATGGAATTAATATTATATATGGAGCTTGTGTGTCTTGAAGGGTGAACTTGTAAATCAAGTACAAGTTGTCATTTAGAATTAAAATAAGAATACTCCACTTATTTCTTTTTTCATGGAGCTTAATAAGATAACAATACAATTAAATATTAAAGATAACGTTACTTTAATATTTAATATGTAATTGGAAAGTAAAGAGAACTACACATTAAATATTAAAATAATCATTTTGATTATTTTTAATATTTAATTATACAATTGCCTCATGCAAAAGACAAGATGGATATAATGGTGGAGTTTCCTATCACTTTGCTTTAGTTTCACATCATTTCTTGAGTGTTTTTTATCATGCACGATATGAGGTGGAGTTTGGCTACTTATTTTTGTAGTTATCATCAGTTATGTGACCTCTTTTCATGCATTTTTTCTTTTGCTTGTGAGAGGCATTTGAGAAGATATTTTTGAGATTCATATCACTTTCAGTGCCACCTCCATGCATTTTGGAGCCTTTTTGAGTTACCATTCAATTATATACATTGTGACACAGAGTTCTAAGCTGTTTAAGTTCAATTTACAGCATTGGTGGGTCCAATTTTCAAGCAGTTTTGATTTTGCTCGTGGATGGCTTCATAGTTGAGATATTTTTTACTTCAGTTATCTCCCCTTGGCTTTTTGAATCCCTCTATTGTATATGTTGGAAAAAAATTATCTTTTTTCTTGGTTCTTGAATTTTACTCTCTTGGATTTTGAGAGAGAAGATATTTTGTAACTCATTTTTATGACAGTTTAATATACAGCATTAGGTTTTGCAAGTTATATTTTTTCCATTTTATTCAAGAGTTCCTTTAATTTCAGTTGAATCAAGTATCTACCTTATCATTGTGTTATTTCTATGAATGATTGGATAAGATTTTACTATGTTTTAACATCAGAACCTTTAAAATCATTGTCTCATTTATACTTGCATGTATTTAAAAGCAATGAAAATCATAGGTCTTAGGTTGTGTATTGAAATAATCCTTTCTTTTCATGTTATGAAAACCCAATTTTCCTCCAAAGAAGAAATTTATTCAAGCCTTAAAATAATTTTTGTGATCAAATTACTAAATTTATTTGTGTGGATAGATTTTCTAAAAGTTATTGTGAGTTAGAGTTGCATGTTTTTATCAATTAGGTGCATCACCCATAGTTTTAAGTTAGTTTATGCACTCATTTCAAATTTTCTTCCCTTTTCCATCCAAGTTACAAATAATCATTATAATATCTTATAGGAAGCCAGCCTATAATCTAGAGGTTTACTTTCATATAGGGTACCCACAACCTGAAGGTATTCCCATATTACATAGGATTGCAAAGTATCTTTGCTTTCGCATACGGGTGCACTCCTATTGATAACAGTTTTTGGCATGCTCGGTGGGACTTTGAAGTTCACTTTAGAGAAAGAATTCAAATTTTTCAAGTTGTTGTTTACAACAGCTTTCTACCTATCAGAGGTTTATATTTGACTGGAGAATCTATTTTATCTGGTTTAAATTGCAGATCTCAATAGCACATGAGAAGTATCCAGACTCAAAGAAGCATTGATCCATTCAAATATTTGCAACTATCATTGCCCACGAGAAGAGGAAGAACAACAAGAAGGAGATTGAGCAAATCAAGATCAAGATCAAGATCAACACCGAGATCTCATTCTAAACCGCACAATCTCAGGCCTTCAAGTTTTGTACCTATTTTTCTAGTAGTACAAGTAGTACCAATGTTACAAGTAACACCTCCCAGAGCAACTCCAATGGCTAGATCACATGTGTTTATACCATTTAATGGGGGCAGACCATTGAATTTAGCCAACCATGATGACATACTGATGGCTTCCTTGAAGAGTCTGCCCTTTTTCACTAGCGAGGAATAGACTACACCGATTGAACACATAAGGGATGTGGCTTCACTTTGTGCAGTCCATCATGTTACACAAGAGAATGTGGCACTGAGGCTTCTAGCAGCATCATTCAAAGGCAAAGCACTCCATTGGTTTAGAGGCTTACAGGTAAATTCCATTGCGTCATGGGATGATTTGGGTGACAAGTTAACAAGGCAATTTTTAGACAAATTTGATCATCTTTCTCTAGTCGAGCAAATGACAACTATTAAGAGAGCACCACAAGAATAGATGATAGATTTTAACTTTCATTTTTAGAGAACTTGGGATAGAATCCCAACCACAATAAGGCCTACACCAGATCATGCTTTTTGTATTATCTTAGAGCGATTAACAGTGATATGGCACTTTTGATCCAGTCTATGGGAGAAGTAACTCTGCCAACAGCCTATGAGATAGCTATTAGAGTTAAGAATAACTTAATACAAGCTGGTAAGATTGCACCCTGGCCTCCTATGCCCTTTTTCCCAGATGTCCAGCCTTCAATACCTATCCAGATGCCTCCTATTTCCATAATACCCATTGTTCCAACCTTAGGTTTTTAGGCAACAATACAAAATAATGTTGTTCCAACAAATTCAGACCTGCAAGAGCTTAGGGGTACCCAACAACAGTTGTTAAATGACCAACAGCAAATGGCTAGGTTACTACAAATTGTGAGTAACAACTTAGTAAGCCTTAAAAACCAGCAAGGCCAAAATTTCAAACCTTATCAAACACCCTTTCAGCCAAATAGACTACCTTATCAAGGTAACTACCAGGAATAGAGGATAAATTACAATGCTAGGCGAAATTAGCCATATAACCCCAATGTTGCCAGCTCTTCAAAAGAGATTTTACCTGTGCAAAACAACTTAGCACAAGATTACGTATGGTGTTATCCCTGTAATCAGCCTCATAATCAGGCTACCTTTATGAACAAAGTAATTAATCAGGAACTCATGGTACAGAGCAATTATGTTGCTCCAGAAGATACAGCAAAAGAATCCAACGATCAGCAAGATGATCAAAAGCAGCAGAATGATCTAGATGTTGCAAGGGAATGAGTTATGTGGAGTCAGTCACATGAAAGGGAAGAATCAATCAACTACCTCTATTGCATCCAATACGAGGTCAAAAAAGAGAGCTATTGATCTAAGGCAGCAAGCTGATTCTAATGAACAAGCAGAAAAAGACAAACAGCAGGCTGATAAGGGCAAACAGCAAATAGTTTGGCATAAAAATCAGACATCTGCAGCTGCTAAGGAATAGCCACAGCCCTCTTCTTTGTAGAACATTCAGATTTTACCAAGAGGACAAGCTGAACCTGGTAAAGAACAGCTGAAAGCTCAACCACAGCCAGCACCAGTATAGAAAGAAGTTGTTGTTCCTAAAGTGCAGAAAAATGTTAGTGGTACAACCTTTAATATTGTTAAACATATGAAAAAGGTCACAGTCAACATGACCATGTTGGATGCTTCACATCTTCCTAAGCAGAAAGAAATCCTACAGGAGGCTCCAGCTAAGATTTCTTTTTTTAAAGAATCTACTAAAGAGCAGCCTAGAGTCCTTGCAAATAGTTCAAAAGTTAAGAAAGAAAATCCAGCTCAAGAGGTAAAGCCACCACCCTTTTATGTCAGTTTGATTATTGGTAATAGCATAGTACATAATTGCATGATAGACTCAGGAGCAAGCAACTCCATTATGCCCAAATAGCTAGTAGATAAGTTAGGACTCAGTTATGAACCATTGTCAAAAGGGGTAGTCCAATTAAATGGTACATCCATTAAGTCTATTGGAGTGATTAAAGGTTTGCCTCTTACACTTCATGCTTGTCTGAACTTTTCAATTCCACAAGACATTTACGTCATTGATTTACCTCCTTACTTTTCCATTTTCCTTTCTAGAGATTTTATAGCAAAGTTAGGAGGATATTTGTCATCAAACTGGTCACACATTTTTTTCAATACTAGGTATGGTACTAAAGTAACTGTTAAATCAGAGCCACAAGCTAAAGACCATATTGAGCCTTATGTTGCAAATCCTATAAATGCAAACCTAGTTTTTCATGATCAGGAGGATCAAACCATGACCCTCGACCCCATTGTACCTATCAAGGGCATTCCCAACATAAATTTAGATGAGTGGGCAGTCGAGAATCATGAGGTTGATCCATTTAGTCTCATGTATGAGGTAGGTTTGGGAATTTACATGATTCGGGAGCCTGATGTGATTATTCCAAATTTGGTCAAAGAGGACATACAGCCAGAACAGCAGATTGAGCAGCTTTGGAAGTTGTATTATGATGGTTCAAGGAGTAAAGTAGGTGCTGGTGGAAGAGCTATGCTCATTTCACCTGATGGAGAGAGGTATTTTTCAGCACTTCGCTTTGCTTTCAACTGTTCTAACAATATAGTTGAGTATGAGGCATTAATTCATGGCCTAGAATGGGCCAGAAAGAAAGGTATCAAATGTCTCCAAGTATTCGGTGATTCAGAGTTGATAGCAAATCAGGTAAGAAACCTGAACATAACTAAAAATGATTTGTTGAAGCTATACAAGCACAGAACTTGGAATTTAATAGAGGAATTTGATGCTTTTAACTTGTTGTCTATTCCTAGAAATCTGAATAAAGAGGCAGATAGGCTTGCTACCATAGGATCACAATATGGCATACCAACTAATATACACAATGTTGAGGTACAACAATATGTCAAGGTGGTAGTAAGACCATCTATACCTGATAATAACATTAGTTGGCAAGTTTTTTACAACGATGAGCAAATAATCAATTTTCTGATAGAAGAAGTAGAGTTTTCTGTTGGAAACTGGCAAAAGCTTGAGCAACAATATGAGAATAGGATCTTGCAACTAAAGTCTAATAAGCTGCCCAAGGGATTGGTGACCCTTGAATCAATTTTCAACAATGATGATCAGGTTAGAAAAGATAAATCTAGTATCATAGTGAAAGAGGAACACTATGAACCAATTGAAATATTCAAGGATAAACTTCTTAAGCTTGGAAAAGTCTATACTAAAGAAGAATAGCAAGCATTTGTCTTGCTTTTCGAAGAATTTAGTGACATACTCTCTTGGAAGTATGGAGATCTGAAGGGTTTTAACCCTGAGTTGGCTCAACATACAATTGAGTTAGAACCAAATGCAAAACCAATGAGACAGAAGCAAAGGCCACTAATTCCCAAGCTGGAACACCTTATGAAAATGGAGTTAAACATGCTAGTTGAAGGTAGTATTATCTTTCCAATAAAGCATACCTCTTGGGTTTCCAACTTGGTGCCTGTCAGGAAGAAGACTGGAGAGATAAGGTTGTGTGTGGATTTCCATGATTTAAACAGAGATTCACTCAAAGATGGCTTCAAGTATTGGGCATGAGAAGCTTAAACTAGCCCTTTGGGCTGATAGGGTTACACCTAAGAGAGCAACAGGTAACTCACCTTATGTTCTAACTTATGGTAAAGAGGCCAAAATACCTATCTCAGTTAAGCTGCCTACATTGAGTATAATCAAAGAGCTAGAATTTCTTGATGAATAACCTATGGAAATTAGGCTAGCACAGCTAATGGAGTTGGAGGAAATCAAAAAAGAAGCATTAAGGAATCTGGAGGTGCATCAGGCTCAAATGAAAAGGACATTTGATAGAAAGGCAGTCCCAAGGATATTCAAAGAGGGAGATCTGGTTTTTAAATGGGAGGAGCTCACGAATAGACCTGGTAAACACACAAAATTTGATGCCATGTGGGATGGCCCATTTATCATAATAGAATGCAAACAACATAATGCATTTCAGCTCTCAAAGCTGGATGGCGAGGTGTTGTCAATCCCTGTCAACGGGATTCACCTCAAGCAATGCTATTAAAGAACAAAGTTTGTAGATGTACATAGTAGAGTAGTTTTAGTTTCATTTTTTCTTTCCATAAGTGCCCCATGGCACATTTCATTTCAATACTATTTGCTTTCAATAAGTGCAGTTTCTGCACAGTTTTCTAACTCTGTCTTAAGCAGAGTCATGATTAGATTCTTTCAGTTTTGTTTGTTGTTGTTGTTGTTTGTTTCCCAGCAATTGAGTTACAAGATTTTTTTGAGTCAAAAGAGGACAAAAATGGACTCCATTCCTAATGGATAAGCTACATAACTTGTCTATGGTGCTTAGCAGGAAAACACTTTGCAAAGGTCACCAAATTGTTACCTATTTTAGCTACAGCTCAATTTAGGTAGAGTTGAATTGCATTCATCATTAAAAGGAACACATGTAGTTTCAAAGTTTTCTGCTTTTCATTGTTGTATAAATCTGATTACTTTTGAATTTCTAGTATTATTATGCAATTTTTTATAACATAAAAACTCATAAATTTGCATAAGAAATGTTGTTTTATTCATATTGTAAAAACCAAAGTCCCACACAAGTCGTGGAAGTAGCTTGATTTGATTACTTAATCAAATATTGAATACAAGAAAGAAATGAAGATCACACAACTGAATATAATATAAGAATAAGGAGAGAAGGTGATTTGTCATTGCCTGGAATGATGAATCATCGTTACAGTTGTGTTGATCTTGGTTCAGTTCCAACTCTAGGTCCACCTCCAGCTCCAAGGTTTACCTGTAAGATTGATGAAAGGTGGTGTTAGAGAAATGAAAAATCGCATTCTACCTTATCCTTATATTTCCTATAGAAATGTAATCTACATCCTATCAGGCATTCACCAGATGATTAAGTCATCAAAAAGGTAGATGTTCAGGGAGTACAAATTTCAATGGAAGCTTTCAGCTTCAATTATTTTGTTAACTTGTTTGTTTAATGTGTAGGAATAGGTTCATTATGTTCATGATCAATTTTCATCATATATGTGGAGCAAAATGGGCTCCCACAAGGGTTGAGCCCAGCATATTAGGAGGACACCCTCTCATTCACATCATTATATGAGAGTCATGAAATATTCAAAATAGTCATTAAGAGAAGTTGTTGTAACCAAGAAGAGATTCATAAAGCAGCCTTATTTCAACATGGTGAAAGCAGTTTGAGCAAGCATCTTATTGCTCATCATACTAAGAGAATGATCAAAACATGTTAAGAGATCATCAATTTTATTGATATCTTGTTTCAGCTCTCCCTTACATTCTTTTGCATTTTAGAGAGGTATTGAGCTCCTTTATATTGAAGGGAGAGTAGGGTATCAATCCTTTTTAGACTATTTCTAAACAACTTTTGAAATACATATATAGTCTTTAAGAGACTCAAAGAGAAATAGGTGTACATCATAAAAAAAGAGTACCATCATCAAAAGGCAGTCCACATAAGCTATAGGTACATCAAGGACATAATAGAGTAATCTATAACAACATTAAAGGAGGAAGCCATGAATGAAGCTACAGATGCATGCTATTAAGCTCCAAATGAGCATCATAAACAGTGATCAAATAACTAAATCCAAATTCACAAGGATTCATCATGTAAATAGAGGTGAAGAGCAGCATTATAAATGAGCACCATAGTTAAATAATGAAATGAAAGGAGCCTAGTAACTATGGAGATACAGTGACCATAAAACAATCACATTATGCATTCATTTAATAAACAACAAAAGAAACTCCCATAGTCTTCAGCATAGAGAGAGAGGGATTTTCCCTCTTTGTTATTCTCAAGGAGTTTTGAAACAGTGGAGACAAAAGGAATAATCAAGGAAACAAGTCATATACTGCCTAGAGTAGAGAGTAGAAAACACTATATATAGAGCAGTAATTCATGTATGCAGCCTTGTTTTCAATAATCTCTAAGCTGGAAAGTTGCAGTCACAATGTGAAGCATGACAGTCAATATGCAAAGTTTCAGTGAAATGATCAAGGCACAACACAGTCCTATTATAGCCATGCATAATGCATAAGTTTTAAGTAGTTAGAGGCCCATTTACAGAATATGAAAGGTACCAACTTCAATAGCTAGGGTTTCAAGAAAACCCTCGAGCTCACTCATAATGGAAGGATCCAAGATGAAGTAAATGCAAACCACAGTTTTCACTAAGAGAAACAAATAGAAGTTCCTCATTTAGGAAAATGAAATGAAAGCCTCGAAGTGAAGTCGTGGCCCATAATATAGAGTTCTAGATGAACATAAAAGAATCCATAGAGGTAGGTTTAAATAATGCAAGTAAACATAGAGAATACATCCAAAAAAAATTGCAAAGGTCGCAGCCTGAAGAATAGCTCTTTATACACAAACAATGAATCATTTCTTTCAGAGAAACAAAATACTCTCAACATTTTCAACCAAGAAACAACTTACCAATTATTTCCTGATGAGAGACATATTTAATTTTTTTCAACTTCAGACAATCCTCTTCATGGCAACCTAATGATCAAGGCATCAACAGGAAAATATATACAAAATACTGTCAAATCAAATACCATAGCCGCAACCATGAAGGCCAAGATTCCTTTCAAAATGCTTCAAAATGAAGTCAAATTGATCCACATTGAAGAAAAAAAGATTTACCATTAAATTCTATAGAAGAAAATTGACATAGAGGCAGCCAAAAATTGGTCTCCAAAGCTTCAAACCCTAGTGCTCTCACCATGGCAGGGCGACTATTGAATGAGTCTTTCAAAATACAAAATGATTAAAGGATTTTAGGGTTCGAGTGTTAAACTCAATGCCCTAATCATGTTTATTGATATTTTCCTTGTGTTTCAAAGTTAGATCATTTCAAATTATTGTTGGGGTCTTGACTTGCAAAGTCAATGGAATTAATAATGTATATGGAGCTCGTGTGTCTTGAAGGGTGAACTTGTAAATCAAGTTCAAGTTGTCATTTAGAGTTAAAATAAGAATACTCCACTTATTTCTTTTTCATGGAGCTTAATAAGATAACAATACAATTAAATATTAAAGATAACGCTACTTTAATATTTAATATGTAATTGGAAAGTAAAGAGAACTACACATTAAATATTAAAATAATCATTTTGATTATTTTTAATATTTAATTATACAGTTACCTCATGCAAAAGACAAGATGGAGATAATGTTGGACTTTCCTATCACTTTGCTTCAGTTTCACATCAGTTCTTGAATGTTTTTTATCATGCACGTGATATGAGGTGGAGTTTGGCCACTTATTTTTGTAGTTATCATCAGTGATGTGACCTCTTTTCATGCATTTTTTCTTTTGCTCGTGAGAGGCATTTGAGAAGATATTTTTGAGATTCAGATCACTTTCAGTGCCACCTCCATGCATTTTGGAACCTTTTCGAGTTACCATTCAGTTATATACATTGTGACACAGAGTTCTGAGTTGTTTAAGTTCAGTTTACAGCATTGGTGGGTTTGATTTTTAGGCAGTTTTGATTTTGCTCGTGGATGGCTTCATAGTTGAGATACTTTTGACTTCAGTTATCTCCCCTTGGCTTTTTGAAGCCCTCTATTGTATATATTGGAAAAAAATTATCTTTTTTCTTGGTTCTTGACTTTTACTCTCTTGGATTTTGAGAGAGAAGATATTTTGTAACTCATTTTTATGACAGTTTAATATACAATTTAGCAGGTTTTGCAAGTTCTATTTTTGCCATTTTATTCAAGGGTTCCTTTAATTTCAATTGAATCAAGTATCTACCTTAATATTGTGTTGTTTTTATGAATGATTGGATAAGATTTTACTGTATTTTAACATTAGAACCTTTAAAATCATTGTCTCATTTATACTTGCATGCATTAAAAAGCAGTGAAAATCATGGGTCTTAGGTTGTGTATTGAAATAATCCTTTCTTTTCATGCTGTGCAAACCCAGTTTTCCTCCAAAGATAAAAAATTTATTCAAGCCTTCCTTAGAATCATTTTTGTGATCAAATTGCTAAATTGATTTGTGTGGATAGATTTTTTGAAATTTATTGTGAGTTAGAGTTGCATGTTTCTATCAATTAGGTGCATCACCCATAGTTTTAAGTTTAGTTTATGCACTCATTTCAATTTTTCTTCCCTTTTCCATCCAAGTTACAAATAATCATCAAAATATCTTATAGGAAGTCGGCCTATAATCCGAAGGTTTACTTTCATATAAGGTACCCACAACCTGAAGGTATTCCCACATTACACATGACTGAAAATTATCTTTGCTTTTGCATACGGGTGCACTCCTATTGATAACAGGTGAATCATGGAGAAATCTAGGTTGAGGAGATGCAACTAGCCATCAAATCACACCTAAAGACTTGTTTTCAAAGTGATTCCATCTTCCATTTTATCTCTATCTTCAGATTAAGGTTTGCATTACATTTTCATGTCATTTACATCCATTTGATATGTTGTAGGGTTTCTAGGATTGAATTCTTGCATCATTCAAATCACATTTGTTCATCTTATTCTAGCATATTAGAATAGGGTTTTGTCATACTTTAAATTTTCCTAGTCTTTAACACACTAAGGCTAGGGTTTTATACAAATTTTTATCCATTCAAGGTTTGATTACCCAATTAGGCGTTTGACCAAGGAAAACCCCCCATTAGACAATAAACTTTAAGTTGTTTTGTAGGTATTTTCTAAGATTTTGATATGGGTTTCTGTCAAAAAGTGTTGTGTGGGTGACAAGGTGCAAATCTGAGATTTGAATTTGTAGAAAAGTGAAAAAGGATTGATTCGCCATGGATAGCGAATGAGTACCATTTGAGGTGGTTGTCAGAGTTAAGTGCAAATTCTAGTACCCAGTAAGTAGAAACCAGTTTCTGGATAGAAAACCCTGACCTAGGACTGATTCGCCCAAGGTGGCGAACGAGTCCCAGTCAGCTAAAAAGTCAACTTTTCCAGATTTTCAAAGTGGTTTCCAATCTTCATTAGTCTTACAAGTGCACACATTTAGTTTTGTAGCTTTATATTTAGTTCTATTTGCATTTTTGTTCATCTTTTTAAGCCTTTTGCAAACATCATTGTGTTTTCAAACATTACATATTTCATTAGTTTTGCATTCATAATCAATTAATTTTATCAATTAGCTTCATTTAGTCATAATTACATCATACATTCCTTATTTTGAGTGAACCACCTCAATTTTACCATTCTATCTCTCTCCTTTTAGGTGAAAAATCCTAAGAGTGTAAGAAAAGTACATAGAAAGAAACCCCCTAAACTTGTTGGTTCACTCATAAGTATGAAACTAACACGACAACAGAGGTCACAACCATTTATAATCAACGTAAAGATTGAAAATTCATGACTATCAAATTCAACTAATGAAGATAAACTAGACTGCAATAAATAAATGACATATAGCTCATCTTTCAAAGGAGGCAGTTATATCATACGCATAATTTACCAAGATCAACATACAAGTATCATTTAATTCATAACACACTAATTACAAGCTATTACAGTCTACAATAAATGTTATTCCACCTCAATAACACCTCCTGGTGCATCCAAAATCCCCCTTTCTATCCTTTTTAACTTTAAATTTATAATATGGCTAAGGCCATTGGATAGGCACCAAAGTCGTTACTAAAATAGCAACTTCTTGTTTTCCAAACGTTCCTTGTGAAGTTGGTCAGAATAATGGAAATTTTGCAAGGGAATAGGTATCGGCAAAGAAAACTGATCATAACCCCAGCAACAGCTGCCAAAGGACCAATCATTCCACCAACCTTTAATGCAACGCATAAGAATATCAAGTGGTGGCACATGTGAGCTGCCTGATGGGAAATTTTAATTCAAATCGACACAAGCCAACCATAAATGTGAATTAAATTACTATCTTATCAAACCCAGAAGAATGCACCCATGTCTAACTAAAACTCTATAAATTCAACCAGTGTCACCTTTCTCCCACAATCAATTGCATCCAACATGGCGAGCTCTCAAAGTGATAGAAATTTTGCTTATGATTACATTATCCTGGAGGAAATCGAATATAGTCCACTATTCAGGCACACTTCTGACCAGCTAAAAGAGGTCTTCATGGTGTAGAGCAAAGTGGAGGAAGAAGTGCTTTGGAGTATCCATGGTGAGGTGTTTCTGATCCAGGACCATGTGCATAACACTACTATGTTGGAGTGCTTCATCTACATAGTCATTAGGACTTTTGGTCATCGGGATTGGGGTGTGAGAGCATTGGAGTGCCTAGTGAAACCTAAATTCCAACATCACGTCAAGGTGGCGATTAATGGGCTCAACTATTATCCTCAAACTAGATTAATAGATGATGCCATATGCATTACATTTGCTATCTAGGATGAGACTCTAGAGGAGGTCATGGATCTATTGCGCACTAGAGTGGTGAGCAATGATATGGAACTATTTATGCAATTCCTCTAGTCACATGAAAATATGCTATCACCAACTCAAATCAACACCTGCAAATTGTCACTGAGGGCGTTCGTGTTCTGATGTTTGCTTTGTGCACCTGAAATGAAATGTCCCTTTCTTTTGCCTCTTTTTGTGTCTACCACCTAGATTTTGTAACTGAACCAAGTGGTTTTGGCTATGCCAGTACAATGTAAAACAATTTACATATATATAAATAAAATATCTCTTTTTTATGCTATTTGTGTTTTTACATGTATGAATCTATTGTTCCTTGTTCATACCATGTTTGGAAAATGTTGGTTTTCTTCTGTATAGTGCATTAGTTAGTAATCAGAATGGATATAATTGGGTTAATCAATAAAATTCTTCTTAGGTGGCAAAAGTAGTGGTTCACAAAACCTAATAAAACCCTACCCAAGTTCGAGATAATCTAAAGGATGTCGCCTAAGGTGTAACTTGTGGGAGAAGTTCCTAAATTCTGACTCATGACCCATCAATTGGTTTCCCATCATTCGCACATCCACTTGGGAGAAAAGGAAAGTTCAAACATGGTGGGAAAACACCACCTGATGAAGGACAGATAAGATAGGCGGTACAACAAGAGGTTCGACAAACATACAAAAACCCCACCCAAGTTTGAAAAGAATAACAAAAGACCACCAGAACATAAATTAGGTATAGGACTTAGGTGGAAAGAAAGATAGCATCTTGAATAGAAGTTAAGGAAACTTTATGGGTAACATAAGGAAACCAAATCAAACATCTCTAACATTTTGATCCCCCAAAATTCAATGAAAACCATCAAGGATGTGAGGCACCCACAATTCCATCTACAGAAAAATAGAGACTTCACAATATTTGAGCTAACAAAAATCAAGATTAGGATGCAACTAAACCAACCATCTAATTTTATGAATAGTCATCCAAGACATTGAGTTTTAGTTCAATTTATGAAAACATAGGTACTTAAAATTCCTCAAAACCCCCTCCACCCCCGACCTCGCCCCAAAAAGCTCAAATTGACCATATGAAACAACCTGATTCTACAAAATAAATGACAAAAATTGAAGCTAACCAAGCCAAAGATTAATCCATGAACATATAGGAACTTAATAATTTTAATTCTTCAAGTTGACCCAAAAATTGAGATTAGGCAGCGGAAATAGCCATTTGAAGAAAACTGATTCTATGAAAAACGGCCAAGACATTGGCTTGCTCAATATACAGTAATATAGGCACTTCAAATTAAATTGTGATTGGGGAGGTGAAACAATAGGTAACCATTTGATTCTACAAACAATAACAAAGCCATAGAGACTAAACAGGCCAAGATCAATCTACAACAAAGTAGGGGCTTCAAATTCTTCAAACCTATCCATACCTTGAGATGGGGCAACTGTATAACCATCTGAAACAATCTGATTCTACAAACATGACCAAAGACATTATGGCTAATCAGGCTCAAAATCAATTTATGATTATATAGGTGCTTCAAATTCCAAGTGGATAGACAAAATTGCTATCTAAATCAATTTAGCCCCTGAAAGCTATACCTCACTACGAAGACATTGAAGTAAACTAGCTGAAACAAATATTTCTAAAAAGACATGGGTCCAAAAAGTGAGAGAAACGATAAATACAGAAAATTCGAGAGCTCTGCATACACATTCCATTTTGCAACTAGTTCCAATGTTCAAATCCCCATAAGATATGGTAAAATGTCAAAATTGGGAAAGTCACCAAAATTCAATTTAGGAAACCACATACCCAAAAAATCATAGAGAGTGCAACTATCAAATGGCCTCGACAGAAGTGATGCCAAATTACCCAGAAAGGACAATTTACCCAATGTGAAAAAATCAAAACATTTAAAAGTGAATCAAAGAAAAAAAATGCATACACTGATGATAGTCATCCGCTTCCATTCATATCTTTCCTATTACAATCTCATCCATTTTCATCTTGACTTCCAACTGTTTCCATCTTGATTTCCGTCTGTGCACATCAAAATAAATGCAAAGAATAAAAATGTACTCAAGTTTTTCAATCCTTATGTGACTGTAGGAAGCCTCTCGGCTTAAAAATCCACCACCACATTCTTATACTTATGAAAACATTATTAAAATTGTTAAGTTTCTAATTTGAGATTGAATTAATCAATTTTAAGTTAGTTCCCCCTTTGTTTTTTTTTCAAACTATATATTAAACACTCACCCTTTTTTCACATCTCACAAAAATAATTTGTGCTATCAACAACAAGAATTTTTCTATGATTAGCATGAAGAATTTGAAATCTATGCATTTGATAAGGTAATTAAAGCCTCCAATTTTGATTTTTCATGCACAAGTCTTGCATTCATTTTTTTTGTAGCCTAACAACTTTGGCTTCAAATTTTGCATTCATGTATTACCGTTATTTTATGCATTGTGTTGTCTTATTGACAGAGATACAAACAACTATTTATCCATTCTCTATTTTTAATTTTTAATGTTTACAAATATTTCAACAAAATAGTCTCACTTGTGATAAAATATTTACATCTCAGTACAACTATAACCATGTAATCAGGTATTGAAGCATTTGAACAATTGAATTTTTAGTTGTGCTAGACATTACTTGCTACAAACGAAGTGATAAAAAAAAATAGTCTTTATTTTTATTTTTTATTTTTGTCAATTCCTTGATAAGATTTTAATTTTCGTCTTTACTTTTTTCTTTTTCTTTCTCTCGTTCCTTGATTTAATGTTTTGTGCAGGTTCTATTTTGGTGAAATGTGAGATTTCAACCTAAAAGGAAAATATGTATATGAACTCATTTTCTTTTAACCTTGCAATATTTGTGAAAATATATTTTTCTTGATTCGCAAGTTGCAACATATTATTTAAACAAGGTTTATTATTTATTATTTTTTATTTTGGTTTTATTAATAATTGACATTAAATTATAATTGAAAACTTTTGAGGGTATGGTCTGATTTATCTATTATTTTGTAATACATTAAGATACGTTTCTAAATTAATTTATTTAAAACACACAAAATATTTTTAAATGTTTTTTTAAAAGGAGGTAAAAACTTTATGAAAGCAAGAAATTAACAGTACAAAGGGATCAGGGAACCAATAGGCTCCTGAGAAAAGAAAGCACCCAAACCTCAGCCCAAACAAAAACCACCACCCACACAGCAACAAACCCCTCGGTCAACCATATCACCAAAAATGACCCTCTCCAAATCACAATGATGATCAGGGGATAGCTACCCCCAACCCTCAATCCTCCAATTATCATCATACTTTGAATCCCACTTGGCCAAACAATCAACAACCCTATTCCATTCACACAGGATGTGGATAAAGGATACCACCTCCAGTATGGAGCACATCTATAGAATTTGACGAACAACCCCAATAAGTTGCCAATTAACATTAACCAAATTTTGCTTATTAAACATATTAATAATAACCTCTGAGTCAAATTCACAAATAATTTTATGCCACCCCAAAGAATAGGCACACTCAATAGCCCAGAGAATCGCCAGCCCCCCCCCCATAAAGTTGTTAGCATGTTGACCTTTATGAATGGAGAAAAAGGAAATAACTGAGCCAGAACTGTCTCTACCAACTCCACCAATCCTAGCAGGCCCCAAATTACCCCCGAAGGAACCATCAGTATTGATCTTCAAAACATCCACTGGAGGAGGCACCCATCTTCCAACCCTTTGAAAATTATTTTTAGCTCTCCTACCTCTTCTGACACAAGTAGATACATAAGTACAGCCCCGAAAGCCCAATCTATTCACAATCTCATCATCACTCTGTTCTAGAGGATATACCACTTCGTATTTAGCTTCCACCGTATCTTGGATCATACCAACAATTGTATGCCAAACTTGTTGAACCATCAACCTATCCCCTCAAAAAAGCCTACGATTCCTTTCTAACCAAATTTTCCAAAGGATGAAAGTAGGACCAATGCACCACACAGTCTGGAGAAAAGAGGCCTGAGTAGGTCTTCCCAAACTATTCCAAAACTCAACAAGAGAAGAAGCATGAATGCAAGGATGTTTCCATACACCCCACCAAAAATGCCAAAGCATCATAGAAAAAGAACAATGAAAAAAAAAGTGGGAAGAATCCTCCTCATTGCAACCACACAAAACACACACAGAAGGGTCGTGGAATCCTTGCTTTTGAAGATTATCCCAAGTCAAACATCTATTCTAGGCCAAAGTCCACACAAAACAAGTACACTTCGGCCACGAAAACTTGTTCCACACACTTTTCTACCAAGGAACCTCCACCCCACCATACTTATGAGCCAACAACTCCTATTACCCACTAGCCACAATGAAAGCACCCTTAGGATCCAAACACCAAGCCAAATTATGCTTATCACGAAGAGAGTTGCACCGTCTACCAACCAAAATATTTTGAAGCTCGGCACAATCCTCCTCCAAACCAACAATGGGCCAATCACAAGGATCCTTCCACCTTGCCACCTCCATCTGCCCACAGGGATAAGAAGTCTTAAAATCAATCACCCTTGACCAACCAACATCCAAAAAGTGTTATGGGAGGGAAAACATCCCAAGATTTAGACCAAAAGAGAGCCTTATCCCCCCTATTACATATCCAGAACAAGCCCTCCTTGATCAATGCAACCCCTTTCTTAAGCATTCTCCAAATCATAGAACCTTTCCCCACCAAAGGATAACGAGGAATCTCCTCCTTCGGAACCCTCGAAAGGTACATTTGAGATAAAATCCTAGCCCAAACATGATCCTATTCTAAACACTACCTTCAATAAAGCTTTGTTGCTAGTGCCAACATAATCAAAGTCAACTACTGCAACCCAAGACCCCTTAGCTACTTCAGACTGCAAACAATATCCCATCTCACAAGGCTCCACTAAGAGGAAGACAAGTTTCCCACCCATAAAAATTGTCTAGCCAAAGAGTCCAAATCCTTAACAAACCCCACATGAGCCACCTGGAGCATACATCTATAGTTGGGAAGAGCCTACACCACAAATTTGAGCAACTGAACCTACCCAGCAAAAGACAATCATCTATGAGTCCAATGATTAACTTTCGCATGGAACTTGTCAAGAATACTTTGCCAAGACTCTCTAGGAAGATTACCAGAAGAGATAGGAATGCCAAGATAGGTTAAAGGTAGAGAAGCAATCTAAAATCTCAGAATAGGAGCAATCCTCTATTGAATGATCCGTGGGGTATTAAAGAAGAAAATGGAAGATTTATCTTCATTGATCATTTGACCAGAAGCAACAAGATAAGTATCCAAATCCTTACACAAATTAGTGGATTCACAAACCTTAGCCATACCCATCAAAGTATTATCATCCGCAAATTACTGGTGAGACTGGGGAGGCAATCCATAACCCCACACCCACCCCTGGATAAGACCCAAAGCCACATTGCTCTTCAACAATCTCCCCAAACCCTTACCAAGAAGAATGAATAAATAAGGAGAGAGGGTCCCCCTGACAAAGGCCCTTGGAAGCCCCAAATAAGGAGGATGGTTCACCATGACTCAATACTGAAAAGGAAGTGGAAATAACACAACTCATCACCCACAAAACCCACTCTCCAGCAAAACCAAAAGTAGATAGAACTTTGCGCAAGAAAAACCATTTAACTCTATCATAGGCCTTAGCCATTTCTAACTTGATGAACACAACCTTATCTTTGGAAGCTACCATGGAATGGATAACCTCAATTGCAATGACCACCCCATCCAAAATTTTCTTATCTACCACAAAGCCACCCTGTTCCTCAGAGAAAAACTTACTAAGCCACTGCTTCAACCGCTCAGCAATCAACTTGGAAATAATTTTATACATCACATTATAGAGGGATATAGGATGAAACTGACTCAATCGGTCTGCACCCTCACACTTGGGAATAAGAGCAAGAAAGGTGGAATTCAAATCCCTCAGCATTTTCTTTCTCCTCTAAGATTCTCGAACCACAGCCAACAGATCCAGATTGATAATGTCCCAAAATTCTTAAAAGAACTCAATTGGAAAGCCATTAGGACCGAGAGCTTTCCCCTTCTTCATTTGAAAGACAGTATCCTCCATCTCATCCAAGGTAATGCAACCCAAGAGGTGCTCATTCATCTCCCTAGTGACCAAATAAGGAATACAAGCCAACACCTAATTTTCTTCATACAACGCTTCCCCAAATTCCTCCCTAAATAAGGAAGCAAAAAACTACACAATTTCACCCAAAATATCCCTTAAGGAAGATAGATGCTCACCCCTGTCTTTCACAAGAATAGGAATCAAATTACCATGTCTCCTAGCCTTCACAGAGTTAAAGAAGAAGGTATTTTTTTTATCCCCCTCCTAAAGCCACTCAATCTAAGCCTTTTGTTTCCAAAAAATTTCCTCATGCAACTCACATTCCTCAAAAACTTTCAGCGCCCTTTCCTCCTCCTTGAGAGAGACCTTCGAAAGACCAAACTCTCTAATCTTCTGGGTGATAGCATCCAAGTCATCCTGAGTAGCAGCCTTAGCATGAAAAATATTACCAAAACACTGCATGTTCCATATTTTAAGCTGGTGGGCGGGGGCCCTAGCTCGGTTGGCTAAGTAATTTCGTTGCGGCTCTGCTGGTCACGAGTTCTAGTCTCCCCCGTCCCGTGGTACCGGAGGGCGTGTCGCGCCAGCGTCGCCGGTCACGTTAAAAAGTTTACCAGGCGCACTGCAATTTATAGGGGGTCGTGCTACCCGATTCCTGCAGTCTAAAAAAAATATATATATATATTTTAAGCTGGTACTTCACATACTGCAGTTGCTTGGCAAAAGAGTACATAGTTGTGCCAAAAGTCGGTCTCCCCTTACTCCACCAGTCAGCAACATGGTGTTGAAGAGAAGGGTCACACAACCACATAAGCTAAAACTTGAAAGAGGGAGAATGAGCAACTCAAACTGAAGAAATAGATAATTTGATAGGCCAATGATCCAAGCCCCTCTAGTCTAAAATTTCAAAACAAGTAGACCAAGAACCACCAACCCAGAAGTACGAGACCAAGAACCTGTCTAACCTCTTAGCAATCTATTCCTCCCCTAGCCTCCTATTATTCCAAGTAAACTGACCATTACTCAGCTTAATATCAACAAGATTCAATGCATAAATGTTATCACAGAGAAGAAAAGACGAAGGCTCCAACCTCAAAATTCCACCCTTTTTTTCATCCAAATCAGTAATTGCATTGAAATCACCAACAATAATCCAAGGAAAAAGTGGAGCATAGCTCTAAATACTTTGGATGTGAGACCACAAGTACTGCTTAGTAGAGAAATCAATAGGAGAATATATATTAGAAAGAAGAATAGTTTCACCTATTTCCAAGCTCGTAGCCACCACTAAAATGGAAGACTTACAAGACATCCACTAGAGAGGGTGAATCTTTAGAGGATTCCAAAGACAAGCCACACCCCCAGCATTACCTTGGGCATCAATGCACTAGAATTAACCATGCCCCCATAATTTAGGCGCCAAACCACCCATATTCTCAACCGACAACTTAGTTTCCTGTAAAAAAAGCACATCAAGAGAATGCTTATTCACCAAATCACAAACAACTTTTTGTCAAGGGCCACTATTCAAGCCCCTTACATTCCATGAGAGGATGATCATTTTGGAGGATTGGAGAAGTGAGAGTCTAGAGTCTTAACAACACCTAAATTTTTCTCTAAGTCCTTCCACCCTGCCTTGGAGGACTTCTCCACAGCCCCTTTTTTTAAATCTTTCTAAAGAAGCCCCAACGAAGGAGAAGCCTTATTTCCTTTTCAAAAATAGACCCTAGTTTCACCAATGGAAGAGAAATATCCCCCCACCCATCTTTGCAAATGAAATGACCTCAAGCCCCACTGAAACTGTCATAATAAGATCAATATCCATTTTCAAAGCACCACCATCCTATGTACTTTGAATGTTCTCAGAAATATTGCCTTCCTGTTCCATTTCCAAAAAAACCCCTTGATCCATAGCCAACAAGCTCGAGTTCACCTCCTGCTGACTAAGGTCATCCAAAACCTCAAATCTATTAAAACTATCCTCTTCTTGATGATCTTTAAAAGTTCTCTTATGCCCATGATTCCTATTATGGGTTTTAATCGAAGTGAAACCCTCTGCACCAGCATCATTACTAGCATTACCAGAAATAGGATTCTTTCCTTTATCAACCTTATTGGGGTTGCGAGGAGGCTATGAAGTCTAAGACTCATTAAATTTGGCTTTGGGGCATCTTCGCTGTAAATGACCATATTCATGACACAAATGACATCGAAAGGGAAAAGTATCATAATCCAGTTGTTGCACCTAAGAATATGCACCCGCACGAATTTCAAAAGAGTCTAGAAGCGGATTACTCAAATCAATCTCAACACAAATGTGAGAAAAAGTCATTACCTTTCTATCTCGGGTTTGCTGAGAAGGACCCACTAGTTTCCCCAACAACAAAACAACCATTTGAAAAATATCATTACGCTAATATTCAACAAGAAATCAAAGAAGATGAACCCACACCAGAACCCTATTTGGCAGCTCCCCTAAAGGATTGAACCTAGCATGTCGTGGCTTAATAAATAAGCCAATTTTGTTATGGAAATAAGGCCTTCCCTAGAAAACATGGATACGATCAGCCATACAGTTAAAAACCACCATGAAATAACTATTTTCCAATAATATTATCTCCATTTCCCCCTGGTCTTTGAGCCCATGATTCTTGAAATTAAAGCGAAACCTACATTCCCAAAAATTTGCAAATCAATGCATGTTTCAAGAAATATTCAATATCTTCAACTATTGACTCTAGTTGAATTACCAGCACTGGTCTATCTTTGCTTCGTTCCAAGCACCCATTGACTTTCGAGATACGAGGTCCCCCAACCAGAGCAAACCCACCAACCCCCAAATCCTTCTCAAATAAATTATTCTCAACCACTCTCATTGCAAGAGATGGTGAATTCATCCCAAGGGCAACGTGAAAATCCAGAGGGGATTTAAGGTAAGAAGCCTCTCCTAGATCCATCACTAAGAGAAAAGAGAAACACCCAAACCCACCCAAGCAGCAAGAAAAAGAGCCTCCTTCCACACTTAAACCACACCCAAAACATGCATAAAAACAAAGGAAAAAAGACACGAGCCCTTATGCCTCCCCCATCGATGCCAAGCACCACCCAACCATTACACAGAGAAGAAGAAAATGACACCCAAAATTGGACAAAATCTTCCTCACACAAAACCAAACCCCCACACCATTAAACTCTCGTCGACCAACAATCTCAAGCTTGCAAATGATACCAAGAACAGTCGAAAAAAAGCCTGCACTAAGGAAGAACCTGCAGCTAGGGCACACAAACCCTAGTCTACGTTGCCACCACACACAATGCCATCTTTTTTCATCTCAAATATTTTTAAATGTTAAATAATACACAAAAAAATGAATTTTCTTAAATTTTAAAAATTAAGTATAAAAGAATTAGATAACTGATTTCTAGATTGAAATTGTGTGTTAATCTAGAAATCAGCTCTCTAATTTATCATGGACTATGGAAATTTCACGGTATAAAAGAATTATTCTAAATTTATTATTACATATAAAAAAAATCTAAATTAATATATTTAAATTTTAAAAAATATTAAATTTTTTAAAAAGAAAAAATATTCTTTGATGTGATTGTGAGATATTTTTTTAATAATAGAATAGAAATAAAATTATAAAGGAATGGAAAACAATATTTCTTTTAGAAATTTTTAAATTAACATATTTGAAAGTGAAAAGCCTAAATTGTGCCAGAAAACGACATTCCCGGAAGGCTCTGCAACTTTTGGCGGACTCTGAGGGTTTCGTCACTAGTTTTTGTGGGCGAGATTCGGCTCTTCCCCACATAGGTAATCCCCCTCTACTCCCCTCGGTATTTGGACACATTTTTTGTCTTCCTTTTGGCCGGTTTCGTGGGTTGTTTTCTTGCCTATATGCTTTGTTTGGTGGTTCTTCTCTAGTGTCTTCGTTGGCCTGAAGGCTACTAGTGAGTGGAGTTTCTTTTCATGGAGGGGGATTCTTCCCCCTCCATTGTTGATGGCAGCACTTCGGAAGATGGTCGGGGCCATAATGCTCTTGTAGCCCCTATGTCTTTTCACGATGTTGTGGCTTTTGACACTCCTGTTTGTCCAGAGAGGGAAAATTTTGTTTTTCAATTCTGTAAGTGTCGAGGAGGAGTCTTCGGCCAACGACGGGCTAGAAGGTAAATTCCCTCCTAACACCATTGTTATTGCTCCAAATCTTGATATGCTCAATCATATTAATTGTGTAAGGGGTAGGTTGTCTGGGGTTGCAATTTTTTTCGCTACAGTCGACCCTAGCAACCTACCTACTAGGAAATATCTTGATAACTAGTTCAATTCTATTTGGAATAAAAAACTCAATGTGCAAATTACCCTTTGTAGAATGATACGGAGAGGCTTGTTTTTAATTTATCTTAAGAATCATGAAATGCAATCTAAAGTGTTGAAGAAGCCATATTGGAGCATAGGGAAAACAATGTTCAAATCCCTGCCTTGGACATTAGGTGCTAATTGCGATGAGATCTTAGCCCTCTCGAGCCCTAGATGGCTCTTAGTAAAAAATATTCCTCAAGACATGTGGACATTGGTTCCAAAACTCTGGGCACCGTTTGGCAATGTGCTCTGAGTTGACAAGCCTAGGGTTACATTACCCGACATGAATGTCAGAGTTCTCCTTTCGCTCAATCTGGGGATTGACCTACCCAAAAATATAAGCTTAAAAATTGAGAATGAATTATATCTCTACCCTGTGGAATTCCTTGGTGGTCTAGGGGACTGCTATCTTTGTCTTAAAGAGAGGCATCTGAGAAAGAACTTCCCACTTGTGAAGGGTGCATCTGACACCACCAAAGTTGGAATCTCAGGTGTTGGTCTGGATGGCAAGCCCACACCTACATCTTCTGCTATCCCTAGCTCTGGCATCTTGTATGCTTGTGTTGTTGTCCCTAACTCTGCCCCTTGGCTACGTCCTTTGCTAACCCTCCTCAGTGGCCCCCCTCTCTTGAGGCTTCCCCTTCCCATTCCCCTGCATCTGGTGAGCCTCTATTCTCCTCATCCTTCTTCAGTGGATTGATTGGCAAGGGGCCTACCCTTGGTCATGTGGTGCAGCTAGTTGGTGTCGACCCCATTCCCCTGTCACCTCGCTCCCCTCCCCATGTCTCGGTCACCCCTCCCTTTGCTCCCTTGTTGGCTTCTAAGTCTTCTATTGAAATTTTTGTTGTTCCTAAAAAGAATGCTCAACAATTAGTTTTAGAAGATTTAAGAAAGAAAGGTGAATTTCTCAAAAATAATAATAAAGTTGAATTAATTAGAACTTTTTTCAATGGGGTTTTGGTTGATCAAGAAACTATCATTCCTAATTCTAGGGAAACCATGCATGATTCTTCTCAATCTATTCCTGTAGAGGTTCATTCCTCTAGAGATGGAAAGCCTTCTGGCAAAGACACTCCTGAGATAAATAAAGTGGTGCTTCCCAGCGATGGGGAAATTACTAACTCTCCACCGCTAGATGAATCACTTGAATCCCTTGTTAATATGGTAATAAAATGGTTTGTAGATAAAACTGCCCCTTCCAAAGGATCTAAAGATACCCCTAGTTTAACTAGTGAACCTGCAAGTGATATCGGCAAGGCTGATAATGAGGAGATCCCTATAAGTCTTGATGCTTCCACTAGTGAGGCTAAACTTGGTCCCATATCTAATAAAGCTAGCAGTAAGGAAATGGACTTGGACAAAGACAAGGATGTCACTCCCCCTTCCAATGAGCCGAAGAAAAGAGGGCAAAAAAGGGGATCTAAGCTTGCAATCAGAAAAAATAGTGTAGGAGTCACTAAGGGAAAGAGAAAAAATACCAGCATTGTGCTAGCCATCCCCTCCCCCAAAAGGTTGGAGAGTGAAGAGATTTCTATAAAATTCTTTGAGATGTTCAAGAGTACCAAAGAGCCCATCCCCCCTAATGGTGCTTAACTGCACTTCATGGAATGTTAGGGGTGTGGAATCCCCAGACAAGAAATACGTGGTGAGGAGATTTCTAAATCTGGATCATGACAAAGATTTTGTGCTTCTCGAAGAAACAAAGGCAATTGGGTTCTCTCTTGAGACCAACTTGAAATTCATCTAGGGAAACTCTATCTCCTTCTACTCCAAACATGAGTAGGGGAGAGGTGGCACTGCCATTCTAATGGCTAATAAGTGGAAACCCTTCCTAACTGATTCAAGTATTTCTCCTTGTAACAGGGTTGTCTAGGCCACCTTCCAAAGGGAAGACTCTAAATTTGGGGTTTGTTCAATTTATGCACCTAATGACTATAATGGGAGGATTGAATTATGGAAGTGGTTAGCCAATCTCCTCGAGGTCTCGTGGCTTATAGGTGGCGATTTCAACATGATTGAGAGCCAAGAAGATAAGATAGGTGTTATCAACATGGAATGGAAAGGCAGTAAAAAACATTATTGGTCTAGGTTGAGAAATAAGCTTAACATCCAAGACACATTGGAGGGCATGAAGAAGGAAAGCAATAGTGTCTGGTTCACATGGTGTAATGCACAAAAAGGTGGTAATAGGATCTCCTGCAGGCTGGATAGATTTTATGCCAATAGAGACTTTTTCAATTTTGAACCCCTTAATGATGGAAATAAGGTGTTGGTGCATTCCTATACTCTATCTGATCATCACCCAATCTGATCCAAGATTTGCCTCAACAATGGTTTCAAAATTTTTCCCAAAACTAGGGATAATTTCATTCTAAACTCTAACCTACTGAAAGACCAAGACTACATTGAGGCCATTAGCACCTTGAGGGGGATAAACAACTGGATGTTTAAAGATGCTAGCCCTATTGTGAGGTGGAATCAGAATGTCAAAGCTTGGAGGATCATTTTTTAGACCATTCGCAAGAAGAGAGCCATGGACAGGAGGAGGGAGGAGAACCTCCTCCAGGATGCCCTCCTTGTTGTTGAAACCAATATCCAACAATCCCTTGAGGATGAGAAGCTATATGATGCTCTGAATCAAGCCAAGAGCTCTCTTAGGAGGCTACAAGCTTCTTAAATTTAGGGCCTAAAAGTTAGGTCCAAACTTAACTGGCTAAATCATGGAGATAAAGGTTTAAAATTATTTTTATATACATTAAAGAGAAAGGCTTGAAGGAGCAGATTGGCCAGATTTGTGTTAATGGTGTTACCCTCTCCAATCAGGATGATATCTTGTGCCAATTCTCCCTCTTTTACCAAGAGCTTTTCAAATCATAATATAATGGGAGAGTATGCATTAATGCCAGGAATCTAATCAAAGGTCTTATCCCCTCTAAGTTATCCAAGGAAGATTGCACCCTTCTTTCTACTTGTATCTCTAAAGAAGAAATCAGGAGAGCTATCAACTCCATGAACAACGACAAATCACCGGGAGTGGATTGGCTCCTAGTTGAGTTCTACAAAGTCTTCATTGATTGGATCTATGAAGATATTCACCAAGTCTACTTGGAAGCCTTCTTCAAAGGCTCGTTGGGTACAGGTATTAATTAGGGGCTCATCAAACTATTACCCAAGGATGGTGACAAAACTTTGATAAGGAATTGGAGGCCTATCACCTTGTTAAACATCTCCTATAAGGTGCTTACTAAGGTGCTTGCATTGAGGCTAACCAATATTCTCCCAAAGTTCATTAACTCTACCCAAACTAGATTCATTAAAGGGAGATACATTCTTGAGAATATTTTAACCAGTTGGGAGGCTCTAGATTAGGCTAAGCACTCACAGTAGAATGTTGCCACTCTCCTAGATTTTGAGAAGGCATACGATAGAGTTGAGTGGTCATTTCTTAAAATGGCCCCCCGAATCCTTTGGATTCCCACATGACTTTTTTAATATGATTGACACTCTTTTGAAAGATGATTCTACTCAAATCGAAGTAAATGGATCTAGATCCAAGGTTTTTTCAGCTGGAGAGATCCATCAGGCAAAGGTGCCCTATAGCACCTACTTTGTTCGTAATTGTGTCAGATGCCTTGTACTATTTTTTAAGAGACAACTGCTTCTCCCCTAGTGTTAAAGGGTTGGTGCTCCTCGACAAAAATGAGCTCTTGAATATCCAGTTTATTGATGACACCTCTATTTTTGTGGAATTGGAGGAACAAAATATTTCAAGCCTTATGATTAAGCTTGATATTTTTTGCCTTGCCTCTAGTGCAAAGGTCTCAAAGTCTAAATCCATTATACTTGGTTGGCAGGAAGCTCCCCACGGGATTGAATAGGCACTACCTCTCTTTGGCTAGTAGGGTTCAATTTTGCCAAAAGATCCTCTCCTCTTACACTCCTTACTTTGCTTCAGTTTGGTTTTTTAGTAGTTACCAAGTGTATTAAGTTCAAAAGAATATCAGAGGTTTCCTCTGGTCAATGGTAAGGGAAAAAAGAAGGTCCACTCTGTTAAATGGGATTGGTGCTGCCTGGAGAAAGCAAATGGTGGTTTGAGTCTAAAGGACCTCAAGAAACATGGCATTGCTTTGGATACCAAGTGGATTTTCAAATCCCTTGAGGGAAATGAACCCTAGAAAGTTCTGGTTAGAAACAATATTTCTCTTGCAATCCCCAAGTTAGCCAAATCTTGGAAGGATCTTCCTTTTAGTGATCTAATTACCAAACAATCGATATTGCCTGCAAGTTTTTTAGTTTTTAGGAGTATTTGGAGAGCTTGGGAGTTGGTGAGGGGAAACTTTTTTTGCCCTCCTTTAACGAGTTTCAATAACAGTCTTATCCATCCTAAAAGGTCCATTTGGTGGAACCTTGAGCACAATGGGAAACCCCTTGCTTTATTGCAAGGTTGCTTGGCTAAAAAATGGCACCAAGCTGGGATTCAAACCTTTAGTAGCATTATAAAGGACAGGGCCCTAGTTAGTTGGGACCATTTAAAGGAGGACTTCAAACTTCCCCCCTCCAACTTCAAGGCTTATTCTATACTCAAAGAAGCATGCAAAGACTAGCTACCAATTCTCAGCAATGGTAATTGGCTTGATAGGCCTCTTGAGATCCTGTGGAAGGGCAGTATCCCTCTTCATGAAGTGAAGGCCAAACATTTGTATAAAAATTTGTTACATTTTGAAACTCCAATTGATCATTTAAACAAAGCCTAGAAGACCAACCTTGACAACAAGGAGTGGTGTAGAGCCTTTTGCCCATTGTGGAATAAAGGCTTAGATGCCAAGAAATATTGCTTTAGGTGGCTTGTGATGTTACAAAGAGTTCCCTTTAAAATGAAGAACTGTGACATTGAAATATGTAGCTTGTGCAAGGTTCCTGAATTGGTGTGTCATATCTTTTTTTACTGTCTCTTTGCTAATAAAATTTGGAATCTTTTTTGCAGTGACATTGGAATTTGGGATTCAAATGGTAAGGTTAATTGGAAACTAATTCTGATAGGAATGAATATGAAATTGAATAATGATCTGCATCTTTTTTGGTTTACTCTCACATTTGAAGTTTTGTGGTCCATTTGGAAGGCAAGAAATGAGGACAAATACAGTGGGGTTCATAGGGTGCTTATTGAGTCAAACAAAAGACTCACCTATCTTAATATTGCCTTGCAGGTGTTTGTAGCATTGGATACTATTGATTGCAAGCCCTTAAATTTTTTGAAGGAAACCAAATTTGGACTCTTCTGGCAGCAAGGGTAGCACTACCTGTCTTTCTTCCTACAGGATCTAGAGGCATTCAAAAAGGAGATTAAAGAACACAAGGATACTGCAGAAGTTGGGCAAGAGGAGAATGCACTCGGGCTTCACACAAATCAAAACCTAGATCAAGAGGTGGTCTTCTCCAATGATAAATTGGTTGTGATCAACACCCTTGTTGAGTGAGACTCAAAGGAGGTTGGCAGTGATAGTAGATGTATGAGAGCTGAAGATTAGATTTTATGCTTTTTAGACCAGTATACATTATCTCCTCTAGTGTAATAATCTATATGATGTAAAAATTGTATTAATTTGTAACCTTGTTTGAAGCTGTAATCAGAGGTATGTTAAGCTGTAATCTTTGTATAGTCATTGTTGCAAGCAAAATCTGTTGTTTGTAACATTCTTTGAAGCTTTGAGAAGATCTATATCGCTGTAATTTGTTGCCCTCACTATTATTAATACAAAAAATTAACGTATTTAAAATTAGAAAATCTAATAGAAATGAATTATCCTAAATCTTATATTACACATAAAAATATATTTTTAAATTAAAATATATGAAATATAAAAAACATTCAAAATATATCTCTAAAGAAATATTATAAATTTAAGGCTTTACTAAATATTTTATTCTATGAAAATATAAAAACTTAAATACATAGTTTACTATGACTTTTATAATAATTGTAAATCGAAAACAATTTCAAATTACAAAATTAAATACAATAAAGTTATTATTACAAAAAATAAGTTTTTAATTTAAAATAATAACGAAATAAAAAAATACATTTACATTTTATCATATAATTTCAAAAATAATTTACACTATTATTTTTATGTATTTATTATCATTCATTATATTTTTTAATTTATTTTTAATTGTAAATAATAATCTTCTAAAGTAGGAGCGATGGAGAAAGGTGGAGCATTTGAGTGGGAATAGGCAGGGAAATGTTGGTTTCAAATTAGAGGCTGCTAGAGAGGGCGATGAAGCAGACGATGATGAGGATGGGGGTTTCCTAATTGTGGTGGTTGTTCTTCTTCCTCGGTGCCTCTGTTGGTGTGGTGGAAGATGTCCTTTTTGTGGGGGTCTTTTTTCCCCCTATTGGTGTTGCGCGATCTGTCTGATTTGGGATCACTTTGGGTCTTCCTTCTTCTTTTGGAAGCCTTGATGAGAGATAGAGTTATGGGCTAGAAAGTAGGAGGAAGTGTTGAGACTGAAGATGTTGTGGTTTCTGGTTCTGATGGTGTTGGTGTTGGTGATGTTGTTTGGCCCATTGTCTTTCTGCCAAGCATTGCTGGGTGGTTGGTGTGACCTTTCCTTGTTGAAATGGTTGTTGCTTTTGCTTGGGGTCTCTTTTTCCCTTGCTCACAGGAGGTGTGTGTCTTAGTGCTTATGGAGAGGGGTCCAGTATTGGCCTCTTTTCCTATATTTTATATTTTAGTGAGCATTCTTGGGAGACCTTTGGTGGTGTGTGTGATCTTTAATGATGGGTTTGTCCCTTTATGGGTGCTTTGGCTGGTCTTTGATCTCAATGGGAAATCTACTTTTCATGAGGAGTTGGTTATGGTGGATGTATCTATGGTTTCCCCTTTGTGTTGTGAGGGTTTGACTCCTTGGTCTACCTATTTTCCTTCCTTTCTGTCGAGGTTCTGGTTTGCCTTCTTGGGCTCTCATTCTGAGTTGGTTTTGGTTTCTGTGTTGACCAGCGTGCTATTCTTTTGTTGGTTGGGTGTGCTGCTGGGTAATATTTTTACCTCTTTCAATGATCACTCCTCTATTTGGTGCAGCCTTGGAGGCTCTGTTGGCACTGAAGTTCCTCTAGTTTTATGGTTATCGACTGGGGCTTTTTTTCATGTTTATCTTCAAGACACAAATTTTTTGTTGTCATAAGACTGGAGGTTCCTGGTATTTTGAGCTAGTGACTGTGAGTCACTATTGGGTTGAGCTATTACAAATTTTTATTCTAAAATCTCAAAATCTTTTGTGTTTTTCTATTGGCTGAAGTGCGTTATTCATCTTTCTTGGACTTGTTTCTCACTAAGCCTATGGAGATTTTGTTTTCCCCTCTTTTTGAAGTTCTTTCTTTCTCTTTGGGTCTACAATTGGAGTCTTCTATAGACATGAAGATTTATCCAATTGAGGCAGAGCCCTATTCTACTAAGGTGAAGGTGGTTGTTGTAGATTTGGTAGGTATCCTCAATTTGTTCCTATCTAGGTGGAGCGTGTGTGGGATGATGATTGAAGGCTTTGGAGTTTGGGTATCTCATTTCTTCCTCTCCTATAGAGGGGAGCTCCCTCCTATTGAGGTGGAGGTGGGGATGGTGTTGACAAGTTGCTACTACAAGAAGGTTGTTGTGCTTCAGTGTTTTGTTGTGTTACCTTACTCTCCCATTGAGGTGGGGTGTTTGGTTTTACTAGAGTTTTTGGTTAGGGGTTTGATGGTGTCCTATGCCATTAAGTTGTCTCTTTTTCTTGGCTCAATGGTGTCTTTCCTGAGTGATTGATGTGTTGATGTAGGTTGTCTCTTTATTTACCTAAGGGTTCCAAGTCTTGGTTAAAATTTGGTTGTAAAGGGATCTCAGTCCCTTGTTTCTTTTTGTGTTGTAGCTTATCTAGTCTTGTTTATCTTTTGGTTGTTGTTGTTGTTCAACTACTATTGGTTTGTGGTTTATCTTGTATGCAGCATGCTTTTCTATGACAGGGTTATGGAGCCCTTCAAAATCGGTCTATAATGGGTTTTGAGTCCCATCAAAACCTGTTTAACCCCTAATCAAAAAAACAATCTTCTAAAGTGAATATTATTAATTGGCATATATATCTTTAAAATAATAACGTAATTAAGAACTACATTTACACTTAACTTTATCATATAATTTCAAAATAATTTATAACATTATTATTTTTTATGTATTTATTATCATTTATTATTTTCTTTTTTAATTATAAATAATAATATTAAGGGTGAATGTCATTAATAAGTTTGGTAAAATTATTTTTTTAATTATGGTATGGTATTTTTAAATCATTTATTAATGAAAGGATTGAGGGATAAATGACAATAATAGTTTTGATTGCTTCAACCCTAACCCTATTCTCAACTTTAAAATCATAAGAATAACTCACACCTTAATCTTAACCTTAACCCTAACCATAAACTTATCCCTAATCCTTACCTAAATAGTAAACCCTAAAAAATCATGAATTTAACCTAACCATAATATCATAAATTTTACCTATTTCTAACCCTAACCCTAACCCTAATAATAATTCCTAAATCATAATCCTAACCCTAATCCTATCTCTAAGCCTAACCATAACTATAACACTAACTATAACTGTAAACATATTCCTAAATCATAAACCATAATCATAACCATAACCTTTCCCTAACCCTAACCCTAACCAAAAATTATAAACTTAAACCTAACCCTAATTGAAACATAATTGAACATTAACCTTAACCCTCATTGAACCCTAACCCCAACTTTAATGCTAACCCTAACACTAACCTTAACACTAATCCTAACCTATTATTAAGCCCTAACATATTATTAACCCTTAAGATATTATTAATAAACCCAATTGAACCCTAACCCTATCCTTGATGCTAAACCTAACACTAACCCTAAACCTAACCCTGACCCTTATCCTAAACTAAAATTTTACCCTAAATTAACCCTAACCGTAATCTTAAACCTAATTTTTACCCTAAATGAATCATAACCCTAACCCTAATTGAACCCTAACCCTTACTCTCATTAAACCCTAAGCATAACCTTAACCAAAATAAGCCTAATTGAACCCTAAACAAAACCCTAACACTAACCTTAGCACTAGCTCTAGTCATATTTGAATCCTAATTAGACCTTAGAGTTCAAAGTTAGCATTAGAGCTCAATTCGTGTTAGAGTTAGGTTAAGCTTAGGGTAGAGTTAGGTTACATTTAGGGTTATGGTTAGGTTCAAGGTTAAGATTATGGTTTTGGGTTCATTATTTGGCTTCAATTTAGGGTTACAATTAGGGTTAAGGTTATGGTGCAAGTTAAGGTTAGGGTTAGGGTTAGATTAGGGTCAAGATTATCATTTAGGGTTTACAGTTAGTTTATTAAATTTATAATTAGGTTTTAGGGTTATGGTTATGGTTAGGGGTTGTTTTTGGATTTGGCTTGGGATTGGGGGTGGGGTTGGGGTTAGGGTTAGGGATAAGGGTATTATAGTGAATGTATCTAACCCTATTCTCAACTCTAAAATCATAAACATAACTCACACCCTGACCTTAACCCTAACCCTAACCATAAACCTAACCCTTATCCTTACGTAAATAGTAAACCCTAAAAATAATAAATTTAAACTAACCCTAGAAAAACATAAATTTAACCCACTTCTAACCCTAACCATAATCCTTACCCTAAACCTATCCCTAACGCTAACAATAATCTCAAAATCATAATCATTAACCTAAACACATCCCTAAACCTAACCATAACCATAACACTAACTATAACTATAAAATTATCCTTAAACCATAAAAAATAATCATAACCCTAACCTTCCCCTAACCCTAACCATAAACCATAACCCTAACCCTAACCAAAAATTGTAACCTTAAACCCAACCCTTATTGAAACATAATTTAACCTTAACCTTAACCCTAATTGAACCCTAACCCTTAATCTAATTAAACCCTAATCATAACCATAACCAAAATAATCCTAATTGAACCCTAAACCTAACCTTAATGCTAACACTAACACTAACTTTAATACTAAACCTAATATTATTATTAAGCCCTAAAATATTATTAATAAGCCTAATTAAACCCTAACCCTAGCCTTGACGCTAACCTTAACAATAATCCTAACACTAATCCTAACCCTAAACCTAACTCTAATCCTAACCTTAATCCTAAACCCAATTTTTACTCTAATTGAACCTTAACCCTAAACCTAATTTAACCCTAACCCTTACTCCAATAAAACCCTAATCATAACCTTAACCAAAATAAGCCTAATTGAACTCTAAACCCAACCCTAACACTAATATTAACACTAATTGTAACCCTATTTGAATCCTAATTGAACCATAGAGTTTAGATTTAGTGTAAGAGTTCAATTAGGGTTATGGTTAGGTTTAAGGTTAGGATTACAATTTTGGGTTTACTGTTTGAATTCAATCTAGGGTTACAAATAAGGTTAAGGTTATGATGCAAGTTAAGGTTAGGGTTAGCATTAGGGTTGGGATTATAGTTTAGGGTTAGGATTAGATTTAGAATTAGGTTTTAGGGTTATGGTTAGGGTTAGGGTTGTTTCTAGATTTGGCTTATGGTTGGGGTTGGGGTTAGGGTTAGGGATGGGGTTAGGGTTAGGGTTAGGGTTAGGGATAGGGTTGTTAGAGAATGTAACTAATTAATGAAAGATAAATATTTAAATTGAATAATAAGAGTGTTTAGGTTAGGGTTATAGTTATGAGAATTAGGGTCGGGCTTAGGCTTACAATTATAGCTTATGGTTAAGATTATGTTTACGTGTACACTTAAGATTAGGGTTAGGGTTGCAATTATACTTTGTGCTACAGATTATGGTTTCATTTACTTTTATGGTTGGGGTTCTAGTTAGGTTTAGTCCCAGTGTTAGGTTTAGGGTTGTGGTTAGGGATAGGGTTTACTATTACTATTAGGTTAGGGTTACATAATGAGTTAGGATTAGGGGTAGGCTAACCCTAACCCTAACCTTAAACACAACTCCAACCTTAACCCTAACCATAACCCAAATCTAAAAACAACCCCTAATCCTAACCGTAAAAACTAAGATTAAATCTAAACCTAACCCTAAACCATAAACCAAAATATCATAGCCCTAACCTAAACCTAACCCTAATCCTAACTCATAGTCTAACCCTAACCTTAACCCTAACCCTAATACTAACACTAATAGTAAACCACAACCTTAAACCTAAACCTAATTGTAACCCCAACCATAAAATAAACCTATTTGTAATCCCTAAACCATAAACCCTAATCCTAACCTTAAATCACACACTAACTAAAACACCTTAACCCTTACCATAAACCATAATCACAACCCTAACCTAACATTAACCATAATATCATAAATTTAATCTAACCATAATATCATAAAGTTAACTTAATTCTAACCCTAACCCTTACCCTAACCCTAAACCTATCCCTAACTCTAACCCTAACCCTAAAAATAAAATTCCTAAACCACAAACCTATCCCTAACCCTAACCATAACTGAAACACTAACTGTAACTGTTAACATATCCTTAAACCATAAACCATAATCATAACCCTAACCATAAACCATAACATAATATATATATATATATATTAAATCTCATTTAACATTGAATAAAGTATTATTGATAGTTGTGTTGTATTGTAAACTAGCTTATATATTTTAATAATAATCTATATAATATACACCGAGAGATCATTTTTGAAACATATTTTTTAATTCAAAAAAACATGAAAGCAAAAAAAAAAGCCTCGAAAATGATATCTCTCGACGTATATTTTTTCTATTCATTATCGTAAACTGAGAATTACATTATAGACAAATTCAAAAACTAGGTCATAGGACCCTATTCAAAAGTGACCTCATAGGGCTACATTCTTTTAGCTTTTGTGAGTTGCCTTGTTGCAAAAGGGTATACAGTCTTATTACAAGGGTATTTCTTTTCCTACCATAGTGTTGGTTTCAATTGTATTCTATTGCATTGCCAAAATTGTAGCTTGAGTCTCCTTTCTTCATTCCACTTTTTCCTTGGCTCCTTCCTTTTGATTAGTGTTGCTACTTGTGTGTTCTTTTCCAAGGAACTTTTTCAAATCTGGATTCATAAATAGCCATTTATTTGCACATATCATCTCATCCTTGGTGACTTATGCTTTCCCCTTCTCCATTAGTGTTTGGTACTTGGATTTGGTGACCTCCAACATCAGAGAGACCTACATGAAGATATTGAACACAATGAGTCTTCTATTATACTCAATAAGCCCCCTCCTAATGCCCTAGTACTTTTCATAATTCCTAGCATTCCATAGAAACCACAAGATTTCAGTTGCTAGCAATAACCAATACATATTATTTCCTTTCCCTAGTTCAACAATTTTACCCAGAATAATTTCCTTTTTTCTCTTTTCTTTTGCATCACCATATCTTGCAACATCAATTATAAATAGGTTTCATACCTCTTTAGAAAAGAAGCAATCAAAGAACAAATGAGAGAAGCTTTTAGTTTGCTTATAGATTTTGCATATGTTGGTACTGCCCTTAGGGTCAAAATTAGGCAACCTTTGGAGGATGAACATCCATTTAAATCTTGATTTCTTGGGTTCCAAGACACTATACCAAATATTTGAGAATACCCTGTTCCAATCATTTCTGCTAAGATTTAAAGTTCCAATAGTTACTGTGTGTAAGAAAATATGTGAGTTATATCAACAAATAACACACAATTAGATGCAATGTATTGCAATAAGGAAATCTAAATTAACAAATCATAATTCAATAACACGATTCCTTAAAAACATTCCATCTCTCTCTATTCTTAAATGTCCTAGTAATTGTGCTCTCATATCTTAATTGTGCACTAATTCACTGGGATGTCACCTAAGAAACGAGTAGCCTATTTAACTACAATGCAAAATCTAAATCTACATCCACATGATCAAAGGATTCAATTGAATGATGTGATTAAATGAAATGATGAATGAACTGTTGTATACAAAGTGATATGGAAATGATGTAAAACAAGATTAAACTAAATGGAAATGAAATGGAAATGATCATAAATGTTGAACAAATAAGAAACATCTAAAGGAGCCATGATTCTAATATGATTGTAATCTATTCTAAATGTTGAATTAAAAATGCAAACTAAGTTCTCAAAATGCTTGAATGAATTCCTGCAGAGTAATGTTATGCAAATGCTCCTTATGAAAAAGCTGTAAATGGGCCTCAATTTATAGATTTCACCAAGGCATCAGGTGAGTTGGCAACAATGAACGATTAGGATCCGATCTGGAGAATTCGATGGTGAGAAATGAAAAGGATGAAGAAAACAAGGCAATTGTTCCCTTTAGTAAAACAATATTGCCAAGTGTAGAAGGGAATCAATTAAAGGAAGAAGCCATGTGTCTTGAAGTTGGTTAAAATTGTTGAGAGCAAATATCAATTTTAGAAAATAAGAATAATTATTTTCATGTGACACATGGTGAGTTGGAGGATGAGGTGAAAGGAAGTTAGAAGAATATGTAGAAATGTGACAAATTTGAATTTAAAAATTCAAACTTAATGAGAGGGAATTAATCAAGATAAAACAAATTAGTTAGATTTGTTTATTTCAATTAAATCATGAAGAAGGTGATTTAGAAAAGAGGAATTAAGAAAATACGAACTATGTAAATAAATTTGCAATTTATTTATATAGTAGAGGAATAAAGATTTCATTAATTAAATAATCAATATTTAATTAATATTCTCTAAACCAATTTTGGATGTATACATTTTGCCCCTCTTTGAAGTGATGTGTTTACACATTACTTCAAAGAAAAAATTACCATTGCTGCTAAAATTTCAACGATGCTCTAGACGATGATTTTCAAAAGATTATAACTGTATGCCCCCTCAGGAGATAAATCAAGGAATTTGTGATAATAAAATATTTTTTTATGATGATGATGATAAAATTCAGCTTCGATGTTATTCCCAAGATTTATCTCCCGATATTGAAAAATTTGAGCTACCCCAATTAATTGCCCCTTAAAAGAAATTAAAATATGCCACCAAAATTACCTTTTTAATTACCCTTATTAAGAGTTAAAAAGTGAAAAAGGAGTCATTTGTGCATGTTGTGATTTTGAAAATTGTTGAAGTGAGAGCATTCCTGAGCATTTGAGAAAAATGGCAATCCCCCACGAGACTCGTCGATTCGAGCGGGTGCAATGACATAATCAGACAACGGGATACGGAACTTCATTAAGGATTTCAAAACTTTTCTTGTGAATTTGAAATGATTTTTCCATGTTTTTAATTTTGAATTTAAATTGCTTGAAAAGTTTCGATGCTTTCAAAATTTCTTTTGGCTCTTAGGCTAGATTTTTCGGCGCTTCCGCCAAATGTTTTAGCACTTAGAATAGTTTTAATGGCGCTTTCATGGTTTTTTTTTGCACTTTGGATTTTGGCGCATCGCAAGACTATAATGGCACTTCTAGGTAGCCAATAGGTCAATTTTAAGAAATGACACTTTGAATTGGGGTTTCAGTGCATTAGAGAGATTCTTTGGCGCTTCAATGAGATTCTTCAGCGCATATGAGAAATCCTTTGGCGCATCGAATGAGTTAGTGCATAAGCACCTTGAAATGGTGCTCTCAGTGTGTTTAATGGCACATCTATCCTTTTGGTGCATCGACGCTTTGTTATGGCGATTCTAGGGAAGATTTGAAGATTTTCTTGTTTTTCTCCTTGAAATTTGGTGATGTTTGATCGCGTCATCCAATGATTTGTTTTTTATGATAGAATAGATGATTTAGTGACCTCATGATAGGTGAGATACACTAATAATAATGTTTTTTGCCTCATGATAGGCGAGAATCAAAATAGATGTTGACAAGGTTTGATGAAAACCTCACTAGAACTGATAGGATGATTGATTTGATGTTTTATTGTTTTGTTGATTTGATTTTGATTGATTGATGTTGGATCATTTTGTTGATTTGCGATGTTTTTTAAAATGGTAGGAGACAGATTTAGATAATCTTAAGTCCTGAGAGAGGTTCTCGTGGACTTGGGAGATGATCCTACAATTATCACATGCTAATAGAGATATTATTGAGAGATGCATTCTATCTTCGCTGATTGATATGCCCCAGATTAGGATTAATCGGGGATTGCTGATTGCATTGGCCGAGAGGTGGCATAGTGACCACAACACTTTTCACCTAGCCACCGGAGAGATGGCAGTTACACCAGAGGATGTCTATCGGATATTACAGATTCTTGTAGTGGATGACATTGTGTCCCATGATCACACTGAGCAGGGAGGTACAAATTCCTTGCGTCAGATTTTCCAGGATGATCAGATTGTTGGGTATTGGATACCGTGGCAGGAGATGTTTGAGAGATATGCCCATTTTCCTTTTGTGCTTGCGGGATTTGTCGATGGCTTCTTATGTCTCGACAAGAGGGCAAAGGGATTGTCTGTCAGATGGGGTCAGACATTAGATCAAATGATTCAGTTTGGGACTCATTTTTCCTAGGGTTCATGCATGCTCGCACACTTGTATCACAATTTGCACCAAGTGGTATACCTCAGGGGAGCCAATCTGTCTACGGGGGTTACATTACTCCAGGTCTGGGCTTGGGAGCATATTGTAGTGACACGACCAGAGATAGACAGATTTTGGCCATTTAGGAGGCCTTATATCTATGGTTATGCAAGTGCAGTTGTCCAGCATAAGCTAGGAAAACTAAAGTATTGGTGCTGAGTACTAGTGTACTCAATCTGTTAATGATAAGAGTAACATCTACCTTGGAGAAATCTATAAACACCAATACAACATCTAGTATGAATGCAACCTAGACATGCAACCCTAACAATGCAATGTTGGCATCCCAGTAATTTATTGTTCTTGATATCATCATTGAGCTTTTAAAATGTTGAAAGTGAGTACAAACATTGATGGTATGATTAAACCAAGATGACCTAAGTACTACTTCCATGACGTTCGATAGTGCAAGTTAACACAAGCATTTGGGTATAATTAGACCAAGATGACCTAAGCATTTCTTGCGTAAACAGACAAGAGTTAATCACTTTCCTATGTGAACCCGGAATTGTCATCAGCGATACTTTGTAGAGCATGTCCCATGATGATTCACATAGTAGTAATGATCAACTCATAGACAACAGGCAAAGAAAAAAATCATTCTCGATCATAGCTTTTCTAATTCTTTGACATCCTTGAATTGCTCCTAAGAAATGATAACAACAATCATAATGTAAATAATTTGAACAATTGTGTAAAGTGATAAAATCATGATTCAGAAGAGCATCATCCTTTTGATTTAATTTTCTGTTGTTTTTGGGATTTTTTTATTTTCTATTTTTTATGTGTTTTCCAGGATTTTGACTAAGAATCTAACCTAAAGACCTATCCTAGGGGCCTCGGGGGATGATCAAATATTAGCCTTGCCTACATTATATACGCATAGACCACGTAGTTCAACCAAATGACTCTATTTTTTATATTTTTCTGACTGACTTTTGACCTATTTTTGGATTTTCCAGCCTGATATAGAGGTTTGATGCATTTCTAATGGTGATTGATGTTCAATGTTTGCTGTACTATGATCATTGTTTTTTTTTTTTCTTTTTCCCTCATGTTGTTTGTCTGTTGGTTCAAGCTCAAAGTTCATTGCCCCTAGTGAGTTTAGGATTTTGCACCTAGTGGAAACAAACCAAATGATCAAGAAGCCAAGGTGAGACATGACTGGCATAGCATAATATGTACATGAGGCTCGAATGAAGGGTGTGGATAATGACAGCGAAGAGCCAATGATCAAGACACATTCCTATAGAGGAAGAAGCCAACCTATCACAAATAGCGCTTGTTGCCAGGTTTTCACTACTTGCTTTTATTGCACTTTTTTAGATTTTATGATTTTTTTGTATTTTCTCTTTTTCTGATTTTTTTTGTATTTTTCTCTTTTTCTAATTTTTTGTTGTTGTTACCAAGATGCTTGTTTGCCAGGTTTTCACCAAGGTAACCATTTTTTTTAAGACATTTTCTGATGTTTTTGGATTTTTTCAAGACTTTTACAAATGCAATGGATGAATCATGTGTAGAATTTCTTGAGATGGAGATTATTCATAGGTTCTTCAAACAAGTCCCCTAGATAGCTGATATGCTCCTGAACCATAGACAGACACAATGACAAAAGGCCTCAACCAATTCAGTTCAAACTTTCCTTTCTTTTTTCTTTCCTACTAGTTGTGTGGGTTCTCCTTCAACACTAAGTCACCAACCTGAAATGTCTTGGATTTGACCTTATGATTGTAACTTCTAGACATCCATTTTTGGAAGGCTTTCAAGTGATTCACTGCATGTTGGCACCACTCATCTAATAGTTCTAGTTCTTGCAATCTTGATACTCGGTAATCTTCATTAGAGATGATACCTTTTAATGAAACCCAAAGTGATGGTAATTCAACCTCAATAGGTACAATGGCCTCAGAACCATATACCAAAGCGTACAGCATGGCTCCTGTTGGTGAGTGAATACTAGTGCGGTATGCCCACAGAGCAGGGTTTAACTGGATGTGCTAATCACATCCTGCATCATTGATTGTTTTCTTCAATATTTTTAGAATAGTTTTGTTGGAGGCCTCTGCTTGACCGTTTCCCTGAGGATAATAGGGTGTAGAGAAGTAATGCCCAACATGAACTTCTCACACAATTCTTGCATGTCTTGATTTTTGAACGGTCTCCCATTGTCAGTGAAAATGGATTGAGGGATATTGTATTGACAGATTATGTAATTGAGGATGAATGATGAAATTCTCTTTCCTATGATATTGATTAGAGGAACAACTTCAATCCACTTTGTGAAGTATTTCATAGTTGTGATGATAAACTTGTGTCCATTTGATGAAGATGGATGAATTTTACCAACAAGATCTAGTCCCCATTGACAAAAGGGCCATGTGGATGCAAAAGGTTGGAGTTCTTGCGCTGGGGCATGAATGAGGTTGCCATGAATCTGGCATTTCTTCACAAATTGAAAACACTCATTTTCCATAGTCGGCTATTAATATCCTAGACGAAGGAGTTTCTTAGCTAAGGTTAGGCCACTTGAATGTGTTCCACAAACACCCTTATGAACTTCCCGTAAAGCCATTTTAGACTCATCGCATTCTAGACATCATAGGAGAGTTTCATCAAGGCCTCATCGGCATAGTACATCTGCAATAAGGGTATGTCAGGTGGCTCGACAATGAAATTGCATCTTTGGTTTTGTGATAGGTTGGGTGGAAGGATGTTATCTTTTAAGTAGGTATAAATTTCACCATAGATTGAGGCATTGGTATTGGATAAGTGACAAATAACATGGGATTCGGTATCATCATAGGTAGGGGAAAATAGTTGTTCCACCAAGAACTTGTAATGACTTCTTTTTACTGGAATTTGTAACAAGGAAGAAATACTAGCCACGGCATCAACAGCTTTATTGTCCACTCTTTAAATCAATTCAAATTTGATATCCACAAAATATCTCTTGAAATCATCCAACATTCTTTTGTAGGGCATCAATTCTTCGTCCCTTATTTGATATTCATCATTAACTTGGTTAATGACCAACTAAGAATCTCCATATACTTGCAACTCTAGGACATTCCATTCTACAGTTGTTTTAATGCCAATGATTAATGCTTCATACTCTACCATGTTGTTGGTAGAAGGGAACATCAGTCTGTATGATTTTGGTATGGTATGTCCTTGTGGAGTGACAAATAGGATTTTGGATCCTAATCCATGTTGGGTGTGTGATCCATCAAAGTATGGTGTCCACTGCTTGGCAGCCAAGGCGGGAACATCAACATCTGGAAATTCAATGTGTAAAGGGTGATCATCTGGTAGAGGTGCTTCTACTAATTGGTCAGCAATTTCTTGTCCTTTTGTTGCCTTCCTATCCACGTATTGGATATCAAATTCACTGAGTATCATGACCCACTTAGCCAATCTCCCTGTTAAGTTAGCTTTGTTGAGGAGGTATTTCAGAGGATCTATTTTGGCTATCAACTTGATGATGTGAGTTAGCATGTAGTGTCATAGTTGTTGGGTGGTGAACACTACTACCAGAAAATCCTTTTCAATGGAGGTATAGTTGATCTCATAGCCATTTAGCATCCTACTAATGTAGTAAATTGCTCTCTCTTTTCTTGTTGAATCTTCTTGTGCCAATAGGGCTCCCAATGATGTCTCAATTGTAGCAATATATAATAGTAGCGGCTTTCCTTCTGCTGGTGGTACTAGGACAGGTGGATTCATTAGATATTGTTTCAAATGGTTGAAGGCTCCCTCATATTTCTCATCCCATCGGAAGGAAACATTCTTATACAACAGATGAGTGAAAGGATGGGTCTTGTCTGTCAATTGTGAAATGAATCTACGAATTGATTGGAACCTCCCTTGTAGAGATCAGAGTTGACTAATGTTCTTTGGTGGTGGTATTTCCATATTAGCTTTGACTTTGGCTAGGTCTACCTCAATCCCCTTTTCTGAAACTATGTACCCCATGAGTTTAGTTGATGTCACCCCAAACACACATTTCTTGGGATTCAACCGTACATTGAATTTTTCCAATCTAGTGAAAATTTTATCTAGGATCTCCAGGTGTCCTTCCCTGGTATACGATTTAGCCAATAAATCATCCACATAGTCCTCCATGAAAGTATGCATCATATCATGAAAGATTGTTGTCATGGCACGTTGGTAGGTAGCTCCTACATTCTTCAACCCGAACGACATAACATTCCAACAGAATGTTCCCCATGGACAAGTAAAGGTTGTCTTATCTTGATCTTCTGGAGCTATTTTGATTTGGTTATATTTGGAAAAACCATCCATTAGTGATAACATGCCATGTCCCACCGTCAATTCTACTATGATATCTATGTTGGGCAGAGGGAAATCATCTTTAGGAAAAGATTTATTAAGATCACTAAAACTTGTGTAGATACGAATGTTGTTTTCAGGCTTTGAAACTACTACTATGTTGGAAATCCACTCGACATAGTCAATGGGTCTAATGAATCTTGCGTCTAAGAACTTTTTCAATTCTGCTTTTACCAATAAGGCGATATGTGGGTGCATTTTCCTCAACTTTTGCTTGACTGGTTTCACTCTTGGTGGTAATGATAAGTGATGCATGATGAGTTCTAGATCAATTCTTGGCATGTCAGCATATGACCAAGTAAAGTTTATTTGTTTTTCTATGAAAAATTTGAGAAATCTTGGCTTTCCTGGTCTATCAAAGATGCTGCTAGATGGATGGTATTCATTGTCTCTTCATTGTTGATGTTGAAAAACTGTGTGGGTTCAATCAAGACTTTTGATCTTTCCTAAAAGTGTTATAGGAGAGTATCAAATTTTCCATCCTTTGATGCCTCAGAGAGGTTTTCACCATTGGATGCGCTCTTTATTTTTACTTGTTCTGGATCTGACACTGTCATTGAATGGTTTTCAATATCAAATCTATTTCCTGTATTATTCATTTTGCAGCTAGAATATTTGATACTCCCTTGTGTGGAAGCCTCGTTATGATATTCGTTGGTGGAATCTATTTTGGGATTGTTGGCACATAGGAAGTTGACAATGGCATCATCGTTTGAAAATGTAGGGATGTCAAATGGATATGTTAAGTCCCAATCTATGAGCTCAAGATGTACTAAGGGTAAGAATTCACCAAATTAGTTAAGGTCAGAGATGGTAAGAGTTCTCATAGCGGTGTCTTCAATTTTTCCAATAGCAAAATTGAGGTCTATAAGGTAACTCTCCTCTGAATTATCTTTTTCACTCTGAGTTGAATCATCTTCACTGGAATCATCAAGGTGTTGCAATCCTAATTCAAGCGGTCTAGAACCTGACCCTTGTCCCTCCTCGAGTAGCGATGCATATTTGTGTACCACATCAATTTCCTTATCATGACAAGAATCTTCTGATAAGGACTCCCACTCATATTCATTAGAATCAGTTTCATGCTCATCACTAGCTTGCAACTATAAGATTCTTTCAACCACCTTTTCTTTTGTATCCTCTTTATAGCCCAGCCCAGTCTTGTCTTTTAGATTAATTAAAATGAGTTGAATTGGCTCTACAATTCCTTCTTTCCTTTTTCCTGCGGGACCTTTTCCCTCATATCCCATCTTTTCCAAGATGGTGAAGCCTTTTCCATATTGGGTTGTTTGTACATTTGCAGTGGTTGTTTGGGATTCTTCTTCATCCTTATAGAGCCAGTTTAGAATATCTTTGTCTTATGCTTCATCAAACCTAGTGCTTTCTTTTATAAACTGGCCATCAAATTTGGTAACTGGTGGTGATGTCTATTGTGTTGATGTGGAGGGTTGACCATATGCCTTCAAGGAAGAGAATTGTGAAAGACATAGAGATCGTTCAAAGAAATATTCACTAACACCCTTGTCCTTGACTTGGACTTTTTCATCAAATTGCTTTGACAAGGAATTCAATTGGGCTTCATGATTTGAGGAGGTGGATGGAGCAACTTCTTATTTCTTCTTAGATGGTTTAGACATGGAACTAGATTGACCTTCTTGATTTAAGGCGATGACCAATGGTTTGGATGAGGAACTTGATTGGCTTTGATCTTTGGAAGGGGGAAAATGGAGGCTTCTCTGTTATGAGGCACAAAAACATCCTAGATATATTTTAGGGTATTGCAATACTGAGGACTATTTGAATCAGTTGAAATGGTGATTTCTTGACCACCACAAGGAAATTTCAAACATTGATGGTAGGTTGACAGAATCGCTTGCATTTCATGGATCCAGGGGCAACCGAATAGTATGTTATAGGTCAAATCCTTGTCTAAGACTTGGCAAATTACATCTTTCTAAATTGGTCCTACTTGAATAAGTAAGACAATCAATCCCTGTGAAGATCTTTCCTCATCATCATATGCTTTTATTGTAATCTTTTTCTTTGAATCAATTGCATTCTTAGAGAATCCCAAGGCACGAACAAGCCTTAGAGTACATATATTCAGGTCAGCTCCTCCATCTATTAGGATGTGTTTGACATGATGTTTATGAATTAGGACTTCAATGTGGAGAGCAACATTGTGAGGATGAGAAATGGATGCGTCATCATTTTCAGAAAAGGATAGGCAATGTGGTGTAGTCAAATGTCCCACCATGGCATCGAATTTACAAACTTCTAGATTAGTTGGTACTATTGTGTCCACTAGAGCTTTTTCCAAAATCTCTTTGTGAGTAGGCAAAATTTTGAGCAATTCCAATATCGATATTTGTGCAGGGATTTTTTTTTAATTGATCCACTATGTTATATTGATTGGATGATTCAGCGAGGCTTCTAGATGAACTTCCTTTTAAAACATATTTGGCCTGTGCTCTTGTGGTTGCATTCACTGGTATGTTGTCCTATTTCCCATTGATTTTAATGACATTGATTTGGGTAACATTTGCAGTCATATCTGGTTTGATGTCATTGATTTGATTTTCAAGGATAATGATTTCTTATTGTTGTTCAATTGGAGTGTCATAGATCGGATTATCGTTTGCAATAATGTCTTGATAATCATTGGTTTCAATGGTATTTGGTTGGTATTTTGCTGCTAAAATATGATTTATGACAATATCATGGACATAGTTTACATTCTTTCCCTTGCTATTGGTCGTAGAGGACTCCCCTTTTTTATAGTTTGATAAAGGATTCTTAAATGCCTCGTGATCTGCATTTGTTTGGGGTTCCTTTATTCGTATGATTTTGCTATCTATCAAATCTTGTATTTTGTGTTTCAATTGCATACAACTATTTGTTTGATGGCCTTTGCACTGATGAAATTCACAATAATAGGCATCATTCCACCATGACAATTTTATTTTTGGTTCAAAGCCTCGAGTGTCAGGTAGTGTTATGAGGTTCTTTGTAAGAAGTTCCCTCAACGCAAATTCATGGGATTGACCCAAAGGTGTGAATTTTTTGTGGTTTGATTATGTTTGATACGATGGAGGTTTTGATGTGGTGTTACTTTGAATATGACCATTCTGATTGTTGGGTAGATTGATATTTTGATTGGTTCCCTGATTGTTGTTTTGATCAGTTTTGGTCGTGGTTCCTGATAGATTAAAGACTGGTTTGGCATTATGTGTTTCGGCAGCACCATCATTGGCGTTCTTGTTCCTTGTCCAAAATTTGGGTTTCTCATTGTTGTGATGATTGGAAGAGCTAGCATTGTTTGATCCTTCATTGTGAATTTTTAATACCCCTCTTTTGACTAAGGCTTCTTCAATTTTAACACCATTTTCTACCATCTTCTTAGAGCTAGGGGGACATTGTAGTTACAGTCTATAGCTCATTTCGTTATTAAGATTATCAATGAAAATCTCCATTTCTTGTTCTGGTATAGGATGAGTGTATCGAGAAAATAATCTTCTCCACCTTTATAAGAATACGAGAAAATATTCTCCTTATTTCTATTTGGCATTACAAAGATCCTTCATGGTTATCTCATGTGCAATGTTATATGAATACTGTGTGATGAATTGGTTGACAAGTTCTTGGAAATATTTTATGCCTGGTTGTAATTTTGAAAACCATTCCATACAGTGACCTCCTAAGCTATGAGGAAAGAGTCTCATCAAATATGTGTCCTCATGAGCGAATTCAAGACTCATTGCTCAAAATTCTCGCACATGATCTATAGGGTCTGATTTCCCATTGTATTTGTCGTATTTTGGCAATTCACAAATTTTGGGGAAATGGTATCATGTTTAACCTTCTATCAAAGGGATAAGGACAAATATCTTGTAACATGTATCTTTTCGGAGTCCCTCCTTGCATATCTTGGAGTTGTTGAAGGTTTTGCATCTGATGAGTTAGAATAGCCATTTGATCTATAGGAGGTGTTTCAATCTCAGTTTTCTTCGAGATTGCCTTCAATTTACTGACATCAAAGTCACTAGGTAATTTGACTCCTTGATTTTCTAACATTAGGAGGTATTTTTCCCCATCTTTTTCAAATATTCTTTCTAGGAATTTATGGAATTTGGGATCTTGATTGGCTTGTTCTATTTCCTCCTCTATTATCTCTTCTATTTCATTTTGAGAAATCTTGTGAAAGGGATTTTCCTCTAGTTCAGCCATGGTATTTTGAGATTCAGGTTCTTTGTCCTTAAGCTTTTGTTTTTGGGATCTTGTTAAAACAGGCATACAAGTGATGAAGTTTTGCTAAAATTTGATCGTTATTTGAGAGCGCCAAAGGGATACCTAGGTTGAATAGAATAATGAATTCTATTGATATAACCAAGGTGATAAAAATTTGATGTAAAGTGTATTGTTTTGAGATGAAGGATGATGAATCCTAATGGGGAAACTCAACTTGATGATCAAATTTTGGGTTTTTGATGATGATTGGGCACTTTTAGATGTGTGATCAAAGTTTAGGTAAAGGATTTCACTTGGAGAAGTCAATTTTAACAAGTTAGACTCTAAGGAACTTAAGGAATGATTCTAAACTTGAGAAAATTCTGCAATTTTGGTTCCAATTGTGAAATGGGGGACAAATTTCCTTTTTAGACGAGATGTTCAAACCTTCGGAAAAGTCTTGGATTTTGGCAATAGTAAAATGAATACAAGCCGGGGTTATTCTTTGAAGCTTTTATGTAGAAATTGAAGAGCAATTTGTCTATGAATTCGTAAAGTGTTGAAAGACGTTTTTTATGAGCTTTTGGACTAAGAGCTATGGATTTTGGTTTCTAGATTTTAACCTTTCATTAAATCATTGGATAAGGACCATGTTTAGACTCTTTTGTTTATGAGGAATGATTCTAAATTGGAAAGGTTTCCAAATATGTTTTCAAAATGTCGAGAAAAGGTCAATTTTAATTCTCTAGTTATGAATTTTGGTGGAAGTGCCTTTATAGTCAGTGAATGCATTGAAAGTCAGATGTACTACATAAAAGCTTGGATGCGCCACAAAAATGTGGGGATGCGCCACAGAAAGGCTAGGATGTGCCACAAAATAGCTTAGATGCGCCACAGTTTTAGGCCAATGCATTGCAGGATTTTGTTAATGCACCACAGAGTTCATAGTATGCACTAGAAAATGGGGCCTATGCGCCATAACACAAGGTGGATGCGCTGGAAAAATTAGTGAATGCACTATAGAAAACAGTGGATGCGTTGAACAAGGAATGTAACAATTTGTTTCCAGTGTGTTTGATTTTTCTGATTTTTTGTCAAAGAATGGTTTGTTCCAAATGATGTGTTCTAAATCATAGTTTTGTACTTTTCCAGTGTGTGAGATTTTTGTTGAAGTTCATTTTGAAAACACTTTGACAAACACAATCAAGCACAATGTACATTCCCTAGGGCTATGAAAGACTATATTCTCTTGGATTCCATGTGGGTTTTACCCCAACTGCACTTATTTTTAACAGATGAATTCATAAGCTTGGCCACGTGAGCTCCCCCTTACAGTGCACTCACTTCTCAAGTCAACCAAGCTTCCAGCCTCCATAAAACTCCTATGGCAGGTTGATCATCTCTATTAAAAACTATGAGAATGTGGATGCCTTTGCAACAACCATTGCTACACCAATACAATAGATAAAGGTTTTGGCCAATCTACAACAAGGGTTTTAGTAAGGACTTTCCATTTGTGGGGGTTGATCCATGCGACGAGAGACCATTGTTGCCCTTCTCGTCAGAACCAACCTTGTGATACTGGCCTTTGTTCTAGTATCCACACTTATATACTAGCTGGAAATGCGCTTGGCTTTAGCGTGTTATCGGTTGGGTCATTCCCTTGGGTGAGTACTTTTTCCCACAAGGCAGGACCTCTAGGATAAACAAAAGCAAGCGAGTATACCCATAGTTCGATCAATCTTTATTTCACATGAATAAAGAGAGAACCCATGTTGTATACCCTACTCACACTCGCAAATAAACAAGAATGGGTCTAGCTTTTTGGTCACCCAGTTAAGGGGAGAGCATATGCCTACCATTCACACAAAATACAATGAAAATGAATGGGTTTGGATTTTTGGTCACCCAATTAAGGGGAGAGCATATGCCTACCATTCACACACACAATAGACATGGTGTTATTTCCTTGCTAATTAGTCTAGATTCCTAATTTAAGCAAGAAGGAAATACATTAAATCTAGCGCCTACATCAAATTTATCAGTACTTTGTCATAAATTTTTCTTTGACAAGCGTTCTTGAGTTTCAGCAAAGTCTTTGGCAGCATTTCATGAAATCTGCACAATAGAAAAACACATTAGTTTTCATCCTCGGGAGAAATTTATAGAGAAAATTAAAAGCGCCATTACAGTGAGTTGAAGTGTCAAAAAGGTAAATGTGCCACAAAAACAAGTGAATGCACCACATAATTAATGAAAAGTGCCACAAAATTAACGAAAAGTGCCACAAAAATAGGTAAAAGTGCTATAGAAACCCCCTTATGTACCACAGAATGGCGCAGATGTGCCAAAGAAATCCTTTGTTGTGTTGGAACAGTCGGTGTATGTGCTAGAGAATCCTTTGGAAGCACTAGAGAATTCAATGGTTGCGCCAAAGAGACCTATGTCTGAGCCTGTAAAACACACCTTCTAGAAAATATCAAAGTAATAGGGGCTAGGCCCCACAGTGGACGCCAATTTATGTGTGTAAGAAAATATGTGAGTTATATCAACAAATAACACACAATTAGATGCAATGTATTACAATAAGGAAATCTAAATTAACAAAGCATAATTCAATAACACGATTCCTTAAAAATATTCCATCTCCCTCTATTCTTAAATGTCCTAGTAATTGTGCTCTCATATCTTAATTGTGCACTAATTCACTGGGATGTCACCTAAGAAATGAGTAGCCTATTTAACTACAATGCAGAATCTAAATCTACATCTACATGATCAAAGGATTCAACTGAATGATGTGATTAAATGACATGATGAATGAACTGTTGTATACAAAGTGATATGGAAATGATGTAAAACAAGATTAAACTAAATGGAAATGAAATGGAAATGATCATAAATGTTGAACAAACTAAGAAACATCTAAAGAAGCCATGATTCTAATATGATTGTAATCTATTCTAAATGTTGAATTAAAAATGAAAACTAAGTTCTCAAATGCTTGAATGAATTCCTGTAGAGTAATGTATTGCAAATGCTCCTTATGAAAAAGTTGTAAATGGGCCTCAATTTATAGATTTCACCAAAGCATCAGGTGAGTTGGCAACAATGAACAATTAGGATCCGATCTGGAGAATTCGACGGTGAGAAATGAAAAGGATGAAGAAAACAAGGCAATTGTTCCCTTTAGTAAAACAATCTTGCCAAGTGTAGAAGGGAATCAATTGAAGGAAGAAGCCATGTGTCCTAAAGTTGATTAAAATTGTTGAGAGCAAATATCAATTTTAGAAAATAAGAATAATTATTTTCATGTGACACATGGTGAGTTGGAGGATGAGGTGGAAGGAAGTTAAAAGAATGTGTAGAAATGTTACAAATTTGAATTTAAAAATTCAAATTTAATGAGAGGGAATTAATCAAGATAAAAAAAATTAGTTAGATTTGTTTATTTCAATTAAATCATGAAGAAGGTGCTTTAGAAAAGAAGAATTAAGAAAATATGAACTATGTAAATAAATTTGTAATTTATTTATATAGTAGAGGAATAAAGATTTCATTAATTAAATAATCAATATTTAATTAATATTCTCCAGACCAATTTTGGATGTATACAGTTATTAAGAATACATTCAAGATTCGCGGGGGGGGGGGAGGCGGGGCACAATCTTGTAAATATCTTTGGCTTTAATTTTAGTTAAATTTTAATTACTTATCAATTCAAAATCTTGAATGTTGTTTTGAAGATCTTTGTTATGGTTCAGAATTTGGCCTTGTACTTGCTTTAATCTTTCAAATGTTATTTTTTGTGTAGCAGGAATATCAAACCTGATAGATATCTCTTCCCAGCTCAACAACTAGTCATTACAAGTTAGGTCTTTGAAACTGGAAATACCTTTTTTATGCCATTCTTTAGTAGAGCATCCCTGAAGGAGAGCAAGGGGCTTGTTCATGTGGAAGGTGTTCCACCAAATGGATCTCAAGGGGAGGATATTATCTAGGTCCTTAATCATAGGGAAATGACTTAGAATAACTTCCTTGCTCATTTCCCATGCTTTCCACAAACTCTTAAAGAAATTAGACCCTACAAGAGATACGGGGAAGTGGCAAAACAAAATGTCACATATCGGTAAGTTCTTCCAAGTTTTGTCTCTTTTAGGGACAACATTTTTAATATTCTTCCTAACGAGGATTTTCCAAGGTTCATTTCCTTTTAGGTTCCTATAGATCCATTTTACTGCAAGGGCTATCCCTTGCTTCTTCGAGTATTTGAGGCCTAGGCCTCCCATTTGTCTCTTCGTACAACAGATTTCCATTTGACTGCATGGCTCCTTTTATTTCCTTTACCATTAGATCAGAGGAATTGCCTTATCCTCTTTTGGATTTCCTTGATTTAGTAGCTACTAAACAGCCACACCAAGGCATAATAGATATTATAAGAGGCTAGTAATTTCTGACAAATCTAAGCTCTTCCAGCTATGGATAGATATTGCATGTTCCAAGCACCTATATTTTTGAATATTTTTTCTTTCATCCATTCACACATCTCTTTTAGGTTAGGATCAATTACAAATGGGATACCAAGGTATCTCACAATTTTGTTAGGTCCTCCCTGCCGGAATTCTTGATCCTTGAACTAGTTAGGTGGTTTGTCTTTCCATGATAGCAAGACTGATTTGTTCTTTGGAATTTTAGCACCCGAGGCTTTATTGAAAAGCTCCATCTTTGTCATCAAGTTCAAAAAGTTATCTTCTTCCAGTTTAACAAACAAGGTTGTATCAACAAAAAATTATATGTTTACAAGTTCTTCTTTGTTCGGGAGGATGAGACCCTATAATTTTGGGTTTACAGATTGATCTCTTAATATGTAGTGGAGGGAATCTGTTGCAATCACAAACAGAGAGGGAGCCAGTGGGTAGCCTTGCCTTATAGATCTCTGCAGCCAAAATTCCTCTGTTAGTTCCCCATTCACTTCAACCTAAGTTGCAGCTTCATTCAAGAGTGTTTTAATCATTTGAAAAAAGAGAATAGGGAATCCAAAGGCCTCTAGAACCATTATTATGAAGGGCCATTCGATCCTATCATAAGCTTTTTCAAAGTCTAGGAGCAACATACCCACATTTTGGTTGGTATTTTTGCCCCATTCCATGGCTTCCTAGCTAGTTATCAAATTTTCCAAAATATACTTGCCTTGGATAAAGTCAGTTTGGGTGTTGTTGATTATCCTTTTAAGGATATCAATTAGTATCCTAGCAATTGCCTTTGCTAACACCTTATAGGATAATTAAGGAGGGTTATGGGCCTCTGGTTTTTTAGAAGAGACCTATCCCCCTCTTTAGAAATCAATTTTATAACACCATGGTTTATGTCTTTGCCAAGTGAACCTTTCTTAATGGAATACATGTAAACTTGGAGGAGGTATTCACTTATCCACTCTATGTTTTTCTTGTAGAACTCTACACTCAATCCATCTACACTAGGTGACTTGTCTTTACTCATTGAAAGGATTGCATTTTTTATTTCCTCTTTTGTTATCATTTAGCTTGGAGTGCTCTTCTCTGGAGATCTTTGGGATAAGTTTCTTACATATTTCCCTTACTTTCTCCCCTTGTGGCCCTAAGCATTCTGTTGTGAAGAGCTTTTTATAAAACTAATGGAACTTTTCCTTGATGGCATCCAGGTCTTTAGCTATTACCCCTTCCTCCCAAATACACCCAATGGTCTCTTTGGCCTCCTTTGATTTGAGGCACTGAAGAATAATTTTGAGCCCCTATCACCCTGGGTTAGCCAGTCATTTTTTCTCTCCTTTTTAAGCCTTGGTCTTTATAGGTTTGGATTCTCTTTAGCTGCCCCTTGATGTGTATCAGTTCTTTATTATGTTTGTATCCTCTGAGGCATAATGCAATTTGCTCTCAGTTTAAGCAAAGCATTATGAAGATGGTTCTTCACTCTTCTGTTCTCCTTAGCTCTCTATTCACCAAGTGTTTGGAGTATTCTTTGTCAACTTTTGACATTTAGATTTCATCCATCTACAAGAATTATGTTGGCATATAGGCCCCTGTTAATCTCTCTTAGAGTGAAGATAGCATTGATGTTATCCTCAAAATTTAATAGACTCGAATTGAGGATAAATTTTGATTCTTTTTTTCTAAGGTTTTTCCCCTTCTTTGTTAGTGCAGATTTGTGCCATGATTGGGTGATGATCAAAAAGTTTCCAAGGCTTCACTTTAACCCTACTATTAGCCCCTTCAATCTTGTCAAAGAAAAAGCTATCTCTACTGGCATAAAACCTATCAAGTCTACAATAGATTCTTCTACTGCCCTATTGTGCATTGCACTAGGTGTACCAGATGGACTTATTTTCTTTTTTGGTGCCTTCTAGGGGATCAAAAACTTTGAGGCAATTTTTCATTCTATACCAAAAGTACCTTTCATTTCCACCTCACATCTACTCCCCCAGTTTTATCATCAACACTTCAACCATGTTGACGTCTCCCCTATTATCCATGGGATCTCGGGGAGCTTGGTAAGCCATTCCCAAAGTTCACATCTTGCTCTATATCCATTAGGAGCGTAGATGGCACATATTCCAAAATTTAGTTCCTCTTTCTCAATGTGGATCTAGAAAACCCTATTGCACGGGGAGGAACCATGTTCCTTCACCCATTTATTTCACTTGTTTGCAACTAGCAGGGCAATTCCTCCTTTTCCTTTCTCATGATTGGAAATGTAGTCGTTTGAGTCCTTCCAAATAAATCAGAGACTAGTTTGTAAGGTGAAGCCCACATATTTTACTTCATGTAGCATCACAAAATCCTTATGTTTTTCTTGCATTAGAAGCCTTCTAATACTATACTTTATGTCTGGGGACTCTAGCCCCCTGATGTTCCAAGAAATGCAGTTAAGAGTCATCTACATCCATATCTTGGGCTTCCTCCTCTATACTCCTAAAGCTTCAAATCCTTTAGGGAGTTCTACCTTCTTGGTATTTCTTCGAAGATAGGGGATAGAATCCTCCTTAATCTTTCACCACCTTCCCCTCCTCTTTTGTCCCTGCATTTCCTTGACACAAGATTCCTTTTCAGTGTCATATTTATGGGTTGTCCCCTCTTGAACTTTTACCCTATGTCAACCTTCTGTTCTCCAAGCTCCCCCTTACCCCTGGAGGGTTATCGTTTCTATTAAGAATTTGTTTAAGCTTTTCCAAGTCATCCTCCTCAAGGGTGAACTCTGTGTTAACATTCTCCCCTTGAGAATCTGGGGTTAAGACCAATAGGTTAGCTATATCTCTAGGCTTAATGTTTACTGTGTAGGTTGCTCCAGCAGGAACAAGTTCCTTGGAGATGGCATTTTGATTATTAATATTATTATTATTATTTAGCAAGCTGTTTTGATTATCCTCTTTTACATTAGCACTAGATTTATTGGTCTAGCTTGGACTAGGGGGTACATACCAAAGCATAGTTTTCCTAGTCTATTTTAATATCCACCTCACCTCCATTCTTTAGCAAGCCACCAATTCTATTTTTAATTCTTTTATTTTCTTCAATGCTCTTTTTTATTCTCTCCATAATGAGCTCTTGAGCATTCTTTTTTTGATTAGGATTGATTGGGGAAACTTCTTTGGGCACCTCCACCCCAACCTTTTGGATTATGCTATCTAAAACATCTATATTAGGTACCGACTCAAGGGGAGGTTTGAGCACAGACTCCCTGGGTGTTTCCTTGTCACCATTATGAGTGAAGAGGCTTCCCTTACCAAAAACTAGGGCTTCTTCCTCAAGGGAGAGGTCAAGGTTGGATTCATTGAATCCTTCCCCTTCCGTGGGTGAGGGCTCCCACCTCTACGTCTGTTACAATTTTCGTCTTTTTTAGGCATCTCGTCAATCACCACATTTAAAATGGAGGCAACATCTCCTTTCTGAATATCACAATTCTCAATTGATGTGGGAGGTTGCGAAGGATTAGGGATAGCTGCAAGCCCTTTTCCATCATCCTTTTTCTTCCCTTGTCCACGATTTCTTAGAATCGGACAATTCTTTCTTAGGTGACCCTCCTTACAAAGGAAGCAAGCATTAATTCCTCTAAGGATCTCAATTTTAAAGGCCTTGATGGCGGTTTTAGTTTCAACCTCAACCTCCTCAGGAATATCTACACCCAACAAAATGGACACAAGAACCCTTGCATCCATGTGCGGGAGAGGGGCTCTGGTTTCCTCTATTTTTAAAACCCTTCCAAATTGGCCAACAAGATGAGGGATGAATGACCATAGAAGAAGAGGGATGATTTTGAGAGTAATCCATCGCGAGTAAGCTAGAGCGGCCACCTCATCATAAAGCAGTTTCATGGACCATGGGATATCCCTAAATATTGTGCCACCCACGGCCCAAAATTCTTTCTTTACTACATTACTTTGCATTTCTTTGGCTTGAAACAACATTAAAAAAAGACCCTTCTATATCATTCTACAGAAGGTATGATGAATCCCTAATTTCTTATTCTAGACATTAATTAACCATTGATCAAAAAAATTTCTCGATGAGATTTTATTAACATCAAGAGCAGAGAAAAAGATAGCAATATTTGTATATTTACGCTCTTCTCTATTCATTGCTACAATCATGTCATTGTTAAGAATTAGAAGATCTTTTTTAAGGCACTTGGAGGGCTACTTACCTTCTCCTCTTAGCTGTAATTCCTCATAGATGACTCCATCCTCCACATTGACAAAGTCTGCTACTTTCAAAATCACTATTTTTCTTTCACTTGCAACAATGTCTTTGAAGGAGCGTGGCTTGCTACCCACACACTCCACCGTGGGTTTCATAGGATTAGTCTCGACAACACCTAGGGGGTCTTCCCCATGATTACCCAGATCTCCCATTTCCCTTGGCGTACATTCATCATGCTTCACCACCGCTATAACAAATCCGCAAAGGGAGGGATGTTAATGAAATGATGCCCTAGCCCTCGACCAACATGGGAGAGCTAGAGGAAAATAACTAAGGCAGGATGCAAAAACACAACATACAAAACAATAATGACTACTAAAGCATAAGAAAAAAGAAAAGCCTAGGGAAAAAGGAAGGCAACATAGGGTAGAGATCAAACCCAACAATGGTGTACGATCATCCTAAAGATTTTGGAGATGTGTGCCGACCCTCCCACTTGCATACTCCAATTTCTCTTTCACCCTTGAATTAGTTTCGTTTTTGCTCCCAATGTATATTATATAGATTAATATTAAGATATGTAAACTAGTTAATATACTTCTATATATACTACATTATATACTTCTATATGTACCTACTACATTATGAAAAGTTTTCTATTATAAAACTTTTTATTTATTTTTACGGAAGTGGTTTGTCATACACTCACCTTAGTTTTGAATTTTTATTTATTTTTACTTTTTGTTTTTGTGAATAGGGGAGAGGGTCCCAAAGTAGGGTGGGTAAAGTTTGGAGGTCCACATGGTAGTCCATGTGGACCAAATATATATATATAGCCTCACCACCCTAAACAAACAGTTTAGAGCATTAATCACTCATTGTCTCCTTCATTACATACACTGACCAACTTGCCTTATGCATCTCTTCGCATTTACTCGGACTGTCGAGTGTGTAAATCATAGATCAAGGTTCATTGAATGCTCCAAAATCTCACATATCCCACTCACTCTCATTCCTTTTGTTTGCATTTATTCTCGAGTGTTCGTTTGGTTATGCATCGATACTGGTTCAGCTCTCCACGATTCTTTGTTTGGCTCTTCATGCTTCTTCGTTCAACTCTACACTCTTAATAGCTCCCTTTCTCTTTCAGGTGAGGTTTCTAACCTTAGCTTGTACCAGTGTTTTCGAATACAATGGTATTCTGCCATGCACTTTATTTTTTTCACAAAATTTCATTGCAAAAAATTATCTTTCAAAAAGATTAATAAAATGAAATGTGGGGAGGGTTTCACTAGTTTTCTTTTCCTTTATACTCATCCATGCACTCCTAATCTTCTATTCTTCATTGCACGACATTTACTCTGCATTGTGCTTTTCATATTTGCTTCCTTATAGGAAATATGAAATGGGTTTGACTGGTTTAAATGGTTTTTCATTACTATTAGACTTGTTTGGCGAAATGTGGAAAGGGTTTGACTTGTTTTCTACCTTGCACTTGTATTCGTGTGTTCGTCATTGCACAAACTTTAACTCTGCAATTTTCTTTTTACATTTGTTTGTTATTCCAAAATACGGAAATGGTTGCACTAGTATTATTATTCATAGGGATATACTGTTTATCATTTGCTTTTTACATTTGTTTGTTATTCCATGCACAATAGTTTTGTCTGTGAAATATTTATTTTATTTCATTATTACTACCAAACACGAAAAGGGTTTCACTGGTTCACAATTACAAGGTTTTTTGCCATGCACTTGTATTTGTGTATTCGACAATGCACAAATTTTAACTCTGCAATTTTCCTTTAATTTTTTTTTGTTATTCTCAAATATGAAAATGGGTTAACTTGTTTTTATTTCTAAGATATTCTGCCATGTAATTATATATATATACACATACATACATATACATATATATACACATACATACTGTAGACACGTATAATGTACCGATTGACATTGTGCATATGATCTCGACTACTAATACCATTTCATCCTAAATTATCCCTCGGTCTAACCATTTAATGAAATTTCCTTATTTGATTAAATTCAACAATTTCCTTCCCTTGATTAAATAAATCACTTTATCTAATTAAGTCTCTCTTTTGTTAATTAAATCAATCAATCTGATTAATTATCCCTATTTAATTAAATAATTAATGTTATTTGATTAAATCTCTAAAGTCTATCTATTAAATTAAATAAATTAAAACCTTATTTAGTTTAATCTAACATCATCTCTTTTAATTAAATAAATCAAAATCTTTATTTAATTAATCTCTTATCACATTCCTCTCATATTTGATTTAAATAAATCCACAAATCTAAGTCAAATTTGTCACATCATCTAATCTCTCATTAAATTAATTAACTTGGATTAATTTAATCTCTTATCATGTCCCATTCTCCAGCTTTTACCACTTGCACATGAAAATAGATTTAATTGATTTATTAAATCTCTATTTTCCTCAACAAGGCATCTTTTTGGAATATTCTCCAAGTTTGAATTCAAAAATCCAAGTTGGCATGTACATCCAACAAGGCATTTACTCCATCTTACATGTCCTTTGCCTTGAGCCAAGTGGCATTTAATGCATTTTTCTTTCCCTCTTGCATGTCATTTCAACAAAATTCAAAATTAAAAAATAGGCATTTATTGGCCCAATCCTCAAAACTTGCACATCCTTCATCCATTCATAGATTGACATGTGGCATTTTGCCATTGGATGAATGTTAGTCCCACATTGCTCAATTTTTGACATTATGTGGTTAATATCAAGATATTACAGTCCCCAACAACAAAAGTAAACAACTATATCTTGCAGCCCGAAATACACATAAAAAAGTAGCCAATAATTCATAGAGTTGTAGGGATGGTCCCTCCCAACCTCAATGAAGCATGCCAAGATAAACATCTGGAGATGTGTTCTCTTCTCCTGCTTCTGTGTTTTGAGTTGTTACGTAATTTGCATTTGCATTTGTAAATTGAGTGCAAATTACATGCAATAGTGCTAAACAACTATTTCCAACTGAGAGTGGAGTGCAACCTACATTTGGGCTGAGACTCGAATTGACATCAGTAGCAGCAAACAGATGGATGTATATGTTCAATATTTTTTGAAACAAGGCATGGTTGTCTGCTAACGGGTTTGTAGGACTACTTATATGTCTTTCTCACTGCAATGAATTATGGGCCCACTTGATTTCTCTTTCCTTCCTGTCTTGTTTCTTTTGAACCCTCTATTGCTCCATCTTTTGTTGCCTTTCCTTCCTATCTTGTTTCTTTTGAACTCTGTCTTGCTCCCTCTTTTGCTCTTTTTCCTTCCTATCTTGTATTTTTTGAACTATCTCTTGCTCCTTCTTTTGCTCTCTTTCCTTCCTATCTTGTTTCTTTTTAGCTCTCTCTTCCTCCCTCTTCTGCTCTCTTTCCTTGCTCAAATCTGCATAGTAATCTAGCATTTGTGGTATGGAAAATGTGGTAGGTGGAGATGGTAATGATTAAGTTACTTGGTCTTCTTCCCATTTCAAGGCAATACCTAATTTATTAGCTCCATCTGACATCCAAGATGGTTGGGTAGGGGTTGAGAGAAGACTTAAATTGTCATTACCCACGTTAATAACTCCCTCTACCAACCAAGACGATCAGGCAGGGGCTGATGGAAGACTTAGACTATCATTACCCATATTCATAGATCGATCCGTCAACCAAGACAGTGGGCTAGGGGTCGAGGGAAGACTTAGGCCGTCATTAAGTTCCTCATGCTGATTGTCCACCATGTCATTAGACTGTTGATTTACTATTTCATTCATTGTCAATTCCCAATGTCGTGATGCTATTGTTTGCTTGCTTGATGGAGCACTAACTGCCACAACTGTCCCCGCTTCTACATTTAGTTCTTCTTCAGGGGGAATGTAACCCCTCTTTTACCTGCAGGCCACCTTGTCATGGCTCTCTTCTTCATTGGCGTGGACCTCCTATCAACTTTATATTGCACCTACACACATTATGAAACATGTTTCAAACAATGATAAGAACCACCAATGAACAGCCTTAAAGACAGAGTGATGCATGAACATTTTTTTTCTTTATTTTGTTCGTTGATGTTTATAATGTTAAATTTGGTAACTGTTGAATTTTATGTGATCATACTACTTTGTTTGAATTGCACAAGTTTAGAACCTTTTTAATTGAAATGAAAGGAGTTGATCTTATGCCATACAACAAATTGGAATTAACAATGTAGATAACTGAAATTCATTGTCATTCATTAATAGTTACTAAGTATGAAATCTCGTGATATTGAGTTACAAGTTTGTGTGAGAAAAAATTGCATAGCATAGAACATATTGGCATTCCTAGGCATATAGAATATATACGAAAACGTTGAAATTGAACTAAAAGCAATTGATGTTATGCACTTAGAGCATATTGGTTGAAACAATGACATTAAATTTAAGTGGATATGCATTGACATTCATAAACAGTATAAGTCGAAACCCCAAATAATGAGTTAGAAAGAATAGGTTGTAACAATCACATTGTCATTAACAAAAATGACCTGGTCTTGTGCACTTAGAGCACATAGGGTTTAACTATCACATTGTAAAGAACTAAAATGCATTGACATCCATAAATAGTGTAAGTTGAAAGCTCAGATATTGAGTCACAGGGTAGTGGGTGAGAAACATTTACAGTGCATATAACTGATTTATATACCTAGGCATATAGAACATAACAAATACTCAGGAATTGAACTGAAATGACTTGACATTCATAAATAGAGAAAGTTGAAACCCCAAAAATGATTGTTACAGACTTGTGGTTGATAAACAGTTACGGTGCATAGAACTGATCTATATTGGAAAACATATAGAGCATAAGAAAACCCCAACAAATGAACTCAAATGATTTGACATACATAAATAGTGTAAGTTGAAACCCCAAATATTGAGTTACAAGTTTGTGGGCTACAAACATTTACAGTACATAGAACTAATCTATATTGGCAGACATAGAGAACGTAAAAAAACCTAGAAAATGAATTGAATTGACTTGACATTCACGAACAATGTAAGTTGAAACCCAGATATTTAGTTACAGGTTGTTGTGAGAAATATTTACATCGCATACGACATATTGCCCTTGGGACATAAAGAATTTAAATGAAAAACCCAAGGTATTTACAATATTGTGAACATTTGCATAACATTGAACAGATTGGCATTCGTAGGCATAAACAATAAGTTTGTGTAGAGTACCTGTATCTTGATAGCGTGCTGCTGCTGATGCTTCTTCTTCTTCTCCTCTTTGTTCGTTTGCCTCTAGGAAAATGTAGCACTGAATATGAAAGTGAGACATGGTAAATGAAAATGCATTTTTGAATTTGAAAATCTCTTTATACGTTCAATTTTGTTTGGTATGGAGTCTTTAATTTTTGTCTTCCTTTTTCAAATTTGAAAATATGTTTCGGTGCCTTCAATTGCATAGTTTGTATGTATTTATGGCGTGTAGTGTTTGTTTGCTGCTCATACGATTTTGGTGGCCTTAACACTATTGTTTTGGTGGTTGCAGGTTGCAAAAGAGGAGAATGTACCAATTGCCATGCACATAGATTTGACTAATGGGAGACATATGAATAATTGATTTCCTTTTCAGTGTTGTATTGCTGGCATAGTGGGATATGGGGTGTGTTCGATTGAATTTGTTGATGGGACAGTTTTGACTCTTAGTTGTTCTCCTCGACATAGATGTATTAAAATATTGACAGTGATGTAATGCAAGTGGTGATATTATAAGAGAATGTGGGTTATACAAATTTTATATTTTAGGTGCATGTTTTAAAGCTACGGACCAGTAACAAGCAATATGGCTTGTATGTTTGTGGTGTTTTATGTGGGACTATTTCCGTCCCCATATAGGCTCCCCGCCTACTTTGGGCCCCTCTCCCCTATACATTTTTCATCCATCCATCGAAAGGGTTCATTTTCGGCTCTGCTTATTAAATATACGGAACGTCGAAGGCAAATAGTAGAGCAAACGTTTATGCACTGTTAAGCAATGGCGGGGCAAGAAGCGCGCTGTTCAACATCATGTTTTCCTGCCGGTGATCAGACATTTTGGGCAGATGCTTCACCGTTGATCGAAGCCGTTTGCAGAGGTGAGGTTAAAATTGAAAACCTTACCAGGTTCACCAGGGTTTTACGTTTCGTATTTTTTGATGTTTTTCTCTACACTTACATTTTCTGCTGTTTGTAATGTTATTTGATATGAGTTTTCTGTGAGAAATATCAAAACGATATGAATGACGTATATCTTATGTGACTTCTAGGGTTTAAGAGATTTTGTTTCAAATTCTTCTCAAGGCTGTTTTCTTATCAATTTCGTTTTTCTTTTTCTCTTTGAATTTTGTATGATATTGATTTTGGTTGAGGAAAATTGAAATGATAGGAAAGTCAAATGCCTTTTTTTCCTCCTAGGGTTTTTAGGGTTTCTAGAGATTTCTGTTTCAAGATATTTATAGGTTTTTTTTTTTTCCAAAAACATCTTCAATTTTTTAAGTTATTTTTTATGTACATAATTTTACATCTCAGATCTCTGTTTTTACTAGTCCATTGCCAATCGTGAGAATTATGTAGGAGTACTGAGCCCTATTAAATAGAAAATCCATGCCGAACAGGTTTTTAGTGACTCGATTTTTGTAGTTTCTATTGTTTCTCCAGCAAAATAACTTATATAATTACCAATTTACGGAATTGAATGTCTCATAAAGCACCAACATACAGAAAGTATAGCCAAAATGAGCATATAATTTAATGTGATATGGTTTTTAAATAATATAATAATAACTGTAAGAGAATCATTATTGCAGAATTTGCTTTTGAAAGTTTATAGAAAAGTTGAAAACTTAAATTCATTAATTCCAATGTTCTTGCTTTCTGGTAGTGCAACATGATTCATGATTTTGAGCTAGTGATGCTCAGGGTTCAACAGCTAGCTTATACATATCCAGAAACCTCCCAGCAGAGGATGTTTATGAATCACCAGAGGCATGATTCAAATAACATTAGGTTTGCGCCTAATGTAAGAATAATAGACCCACCTCTGGGATCAGTAAAATCCCAAAATCTCTCATCTATGTGCCTGGAAGGAGGATTTTTCCCATCCATTTTCCCAGTGTATTGAACCTAATTCTGATCAGAAAAGGATCAAACACTCTTCTTAAGCACACTTCTGCATCAACTTGTGATATGCATCTGAGGAAAATTCAAATCAATATCAGATAATTTTGAGACCGGTTTAAGAAAAACTGAACATTACAAAAGTGTGAGGTTGATTCAATCTAAGAAGTTTAATCACCAACACGGAAAAGCCCTCAATGTGACAAATTGTGACATTTACATTGTACAATGTCTGATGTGTTCTCTTCAACAAAATATTCAAATTATATTCTGATGGAGGTCAAGTCAAGACATTGAAATGCCTGTATTAACTCTTATCTGTAAAATACAATCAAATTTTGCCAAAGAGTTGCAACAAGATAAACCCTATCTTTTGTTTGCAAATGTAGGGGAATGTTGGGAATTTTGTTCCAAATAGGGAAATAAGAATGTGTGCTAAGATCAAGATTGAGAAACCATAGTCGCATGATTTTAAACTGCATGTAATAGGTTTCCCTGAATTTAATCCATATAATTCAAAATTTGGTGAACTTTGAAAAACCTAAACAAATCGTTGGAACTTGTCGTGGAATTTGTATAAAAAAAGTCTAAGGTTTTTTAATTAAAATATATTTTAAAAAACTTTTTCAATAGAGTTTTTGAGTTGGTTTTCCAATTTTTCTATGAAGTAACACAGAGGGCATCTAAACTTATATTATAACTGCTGAATGTTAGTTCTAACTTCAATCTTTATCTTGCAACTCTGTGAAGATGAAGTTTTGTTTGTTGGCTGCACTTTGCTTATGGGGTAATGGTGATTGCATGACCAAAATCAGTTTGGGACTGTTTTGTTGAGTAGTGACTTCGGCAATAGTGAGGAAGCTCAGAATCAGTGGTGAACTTTGGGCTTGAATATTGGAGTCAATAGTTTAAAACTTTAATCCTTCTTGTAGTTTCTTTTATACTTGGGGAGTCTAATTCTGAAATTGCGGAGGAAATGGATGAGGCATGGGCCTAAGTGGTGTGTGCATTTGTAAAATACTATTTTGTTTTGTTTGTCTCTATTCAATGTTGGCTTTGTTTTTTTTCTTATTTGAGGTTCAATTTTTCATGATAAATATTGTTTTTATAAAATTTAACACATTCAATTTTAAAATGATTTGATTGTTTCTTTCAATACTCATATAATATTTATAAATATTTAATTATTAATATATTAAATATATAAAATTTATAGTAATATTAGTCAAATTCTAAGTTACTAGTCTATAGCTCTTGATAGGTGGATATCGGTCTGATCCAGCTCGAGTCCGGGGTTCGTGTTTGGTTCAGTCTGGGTCCGGACAGGGTTCGAGAAAGTCACTATGGATTCGGACGAATCTAGGCGAACTAATCAAAAATTTGTGCAACTAGGTGAACTAGGCAAACAAATTTCCTTTGTAAATCTCCCATATTTTGTGCACTGGCATTTCTCCTTCTCTGTAGATACAACGCTTATGTTTCAGGATGAATAGTGGCTTTGTTTCTCTTGACCCGCGTTGTTGAACTCCAATGCGAGCAAATTCCTCAACAACACTTCAGTGTAGGTGTCTGAAATTCCCTCTACGGGAGCCTTGTGCAATAAACCCCCTATGGGCAGTCCCCTGTGAAGCTCTTGGGAAGAAATCTTGTTGACCACATTTGGCTGGATGACGGTAAACATTACGACAACCATGTCTCCCATTACTATCGAAACCTTTTGATACCAAGTTGGAGGGGACTCTGTTTCCCCTCAAGTCTCGGGCTAAGTAAGCGTGGGGCCATTCTGATAGGAATGGACTAAAGTTCATAACATTTATTTAAATAAATTAAATAATCTATTAATATTACGATTAATAATACAAAATTTAATAGTTATGTAGGTTAATTAATTTTTAGAATTAATAACATATATTACTATATATTAATATGTATTATAAATTTATATGTCAATTAATATATTATATTATTATATATTAATTTTATTAATATTATATTATATATTAACTTTATTATTAATTAATAATTTAATATTAACTTTCTTTTATAATTTGATTGTGATATTATAATATTATACATTATTAATATTTTATAAGGCTAATAAATATATATTTTTAATAAACTAATAAATATTATTATAGATAAAAAATATATATTACATCTAATATTCTTGATTTCCAGCTATATATATATATATATTTTGTATGTTTTTGTATCAACAAACCCAAAACATATATATGTTTTGTATGTTTTCGTATCAACAAACCCAAAACACACACACACACACACACATATGTGTGTGTGTGTGTGTGTTTTTGTATCAACAAACCCAAAACTAACCCAACCTCCAAATTTGTTAGAATATTATATATTTTTATCTTGTTAATGGTCAATTATCTACTGTAGTTTCTACAGTAGTCAGTAGGTAGATAGTAGATAGATATCATTAATATCTACATTAACTTGTAACTTCTATATTATGTAACCTCTTTTTTTGTTAAATGAATGAATGCTTTTACCATTCCCATGGTATTAGAGCATCTAGGGTTTCTGGGCGATTTTTTAAGTCTGTAATTTGTGAAAAAAAAATTCATGTGAGACTTCTGTGAATATTTTGGGCATCCTTGTTTGAAATTTTTGAGGGTTTTTGTTTTTTGATTTTTTGTGAGCATTTCTCACTTAAAATCATGACTCTCTTGTCAAAAAATCATGTGTTTTTTTTTGGAGCAATTTTGCAGGTCTTTTTGTGCATATTCGCTTCTCTTTGAGGTCGCGATTTCTTGTTTTGCACACGTTTTTTTTCAAGGCCACGATTTTTCAGAGGTTTTTAGATGTTTTTTGGCTCCTCTTGGCCCGCGTTTTTTTCTGCCCTCATTTATGGTCGCGACTTCTCTTTTAGTCGCGTTTTTCTTAAAGTTCTTGTCACGTTTTGGGCGAATATCTCTGCTCATGTTTTGTTCATTTTGCTTGGCGCGCCATCTTTCTCAGTCTTAGCCACTCAGACGTGGATTTCGTCAAAGATTTGGACATGTTTTTTTTTTCTTTCTTGGCCGTCGTCATTTTTTGCTCCGTTTCTGAAGACGCCATTTCCTGTCTTCTTGTGCTGCGTTTTTTGAAGAATTCTGATGCAATTTTTTTTTGGAGGTCTTTTTTCTAGGGTTTTTTAAAAAAACACGATTTTTAGTACCTTTCTTGCTCGCATTTCTAGGATTTCATGTGTTTTCTACACTTTTCTAGTTTTAAAATCGTTGCCTAGGGTTTTTGAAACTTGATTAGGGTTTTGACCGGTCATCTGAAGTTAGGAAAAAATTTTGATTGCAGATTCCTTATGAGTTTTTCGAGATCTCAACTAGGTTGGTCTTCGTTTTTTTTTGGTTGTCTCAAAGTTCGTGTCTTGAAATTTGTGCAAATGGGTGCTGACAATTTTTTTTGGGTATTAAGAAAAATTTCTAGGTTTTCAGCGACATTTTTTGAGTACTCTTTAGATCTTTTGGATTTTGTCTTCAAAGTGCCTTGAAATCCGTGCTAGGGTTTCTGCTTTGAATTTGTGTTGTCTCTGTTTTCGTTTATTTTGCCTTCACTAGTTTGACCTCAGGGTACGTGATGGCATCTTTGACAAATATAATGCTCGAAAGCAGCCAAAAGTTCAATGGGAAGAATTACAACACCTGGAAGCAGTGCATGTTTATGATCTTTGAATATTGTTGCCTCGATCAGGTTGTTTTGGGGAACTCAACTCGTCCCATTGTAGTCGGAAAGGACGAAGACAAATGGGATGAATGCAACCGGGAAGCCGTCATGCTCATCAAACTCTTAGTCATAGATGAGCAACTACCTTAGGTACCGATTGGCAAAACTGCTACAGAAATTTGGGATCACTTGAAGGCCCTTCATGAAACCTCCGACAAGAGCAAAGCGTTCTTTCTCAAGAACATGCTTTTTTCAATCATAATGGATGAAAAAATGTCCTTACAAGAACATCTGACGAAGATTAAGGACATTCGTGATCAGTTGGAGGCGATTGGTCGCACAATGGAGGAAGAGGACATGGTCGTCATTACTTTGAAGAGTTTGCCAAAGTCTTATGAGCATTTCATTGAGATGCTCAATATTACTTCAACAAATGTTGACTTGAAGTTTCCAGACTTGTGCAACAAGCTTCTACAACAGGATCGTTGGAGACAGCAGTTTGGAAGCAGTACTAGTTCCACCTCCACAGAGCAAGCGTTTTCTGCCAAATCTTCTGCGAAGAACAAAGGGAAGGCGCAAACTTCTCAGCTAAAAAGCTTTGGTTCTTCTCAGGACAACAAGAAGAAAAAGAACGTTCAGTGCAATTAGTACCATAAATATGGTCACATGAAGGCTAATTGTCGGGTTCGATTGGCTTCTGAACAAAAGAAGTAGGGGGGGTCTCACCAAAAGGCAAATGTCGTGGAGCACATTGAGCAGAAAGAATCTGCATTGTATGCTTTTATGGCCAAGCGAATAACAGATCCAGTACAATCTTCTGCCTGGTATATTGATTTCGGGGCTTCGAGGCATTTTACTCATCATCGGGATTGGTTCACAAAATTCAAACCATTCTCTGATTCTGTCATTTTTGAAGGAGGCAAAGAGTACACAGTTGCTGGTGAGGGCACTGTTCAGATTCACTCAAGAGGAAGAAATTTACTCTTTCTCGATGTCTACTATGTTCCAAGCATGGAACATAACCTTCTCTCAGTCAGTTAGATCATGCGGCATTCTCCCCAGTTGGACGTTGTTTTTAGTTCGTCCACCTGCAACCTTGTTGATAGGGAGACTTGTACTACAATCGCTACGAGACTTGAGGATCATGGTCTGTATAGACTTGCTGATTCCGGTGATTCTCAGGAGCATGCTCTGGCAGCTAGGAATACTTCCATCAACAAACTTTGGCATCAACGTTATGGGCACTTGAATGTGCACTATCTCTCTCAACTGTCTCGGGAGGGTTTGGTTTCTGGTCTACTTGAGATCCACACTCAAAATCATGGAGTTTGTGGAGCTTGTCAAGCTGGGAAGCAACATCGAACACCATTCTCAGATGGTGATTCTTGGCGAGCCTCCAAGGTACTTCAATTGGTTCACATTGATGTATGTGGGCCAATGAATACTCCTGTTACTAGGTCCAGGTATTTTTTATTGTTTGTTGATGATTTCAGTCGAAAAATGTGGGTGTATTTTTTAGAACATAAATCAGATGTGTTTAGTACATTTCAGCAGTATAAGGCCTTAGTTGAGAAAGAATCAGGTTCTTAGATTGTCACTCTAAGGTCAGATAATGGGGGGGGAGTTTTGTTTAGCTGACTTCTCTACTTTTTGTGCTGCACACAACATTAAGCGCCAACTTACCACACCATACACCCCTCAGCAGAATGGTGTCGTTGAACGTAGGAATCGCACCATTACTGTAATGGCCCGTTCTATGCTGGAGTACAAAAATGTACCTAAGAAATACTGGGTTGAAGCAGTTTATACTACAGTCTACCTCCTAAATCGGTCACCTACACAGGCCGTTAAGAAGATGACTCCTGAAGAAGCCTGGTCAAGATGTAAGCCTAAGGTGGGCCATCTGAAAGTATTTGGTTCTACAACTCATGTATGGATTCCAGAAGCCAAGCGTACCAAGTTGGACTCCAAGAGCCAGACACTTATGTTTATTGGTTACAGTGACAATCACAAGGCATACAGGTTGATTGATGTGGAGACAGATTGTTTAGCTGACTTCTCTACTTTTTGTGCTGCACACGACATTAAGCGCCAACTTACCACACCATACACCCCTCAGCAGAATGGTGTCGTTGAACGTAGGAATCGCACCATTACTGTAATGGCCCGTTCTATGCTGGAGTACAAAAATGTACCTAAGAAATACTAGGCTGAAGTAGTTTATACTACAGTCTACCTCCTAAATCGGTCACCTACACAGGCCGTTAAGAAGATGACTCCTGAAGAAGCTTGGTCAAGATGTAAGCCTAAGGTGGGCCATCTGAAAGTATTTGGTTCTACAACTCATGTATGGATTCCAGAAGCCAAGCGTACCAAGTTGGACTCCAAGAGCCAGACACTTATGTTTATTGGTTACAGCGACAATCACAAGGCATACAGGTTGATTGATGTGGAGACAAATTGTCTCATATGCAGTTGTGTTGTGATTGATGAGACTACTGGTCCATTTGTTCCTACTACCAGTCGTGCCGATCAACCTATGAAGGTGTCTGATGAGGGTGTTTGTCTTCCTCTTGGTTCCCCTAATGGGAGGGCTTCAGAGCATTCTGACTCTGAAGATGAGGAGTCTACCAGTCATGATATAGCACCACCTGATTTTCCTCAGGACTCACATCCAGAGGATTTTGTTCCAGAAATCCCAGGAGATGCTGTTTCTCCTATCCCAGATGTTGGTACTTCTACTCGTCGGCCTAAATGGTGGCTCAAGACTATCGGAGATCTTCATGATGATGAACTCATTGAGGGTAGATCAACTTGTAGAAAGAGCAAGCAGCAAAACACAGTCAATTTTGCTCTTATGGCCAACATTCACAACATCTATGAGTCTCATACATATTCAAAGGCTAAAGGAATTCCAGAGTGGGGAAAGGCTATGGCACTGAATATCATAGTCTTCTGAAGAATCACACTTGGGTTCTTTCTGATCTTCCTCCTTGGAAGAAACCTATCAGCTGCAAATGGGTTTATAAGGTCAAGTATCATGCCGATGGTACTTTGGATAAATATAAGGCAAGATTAGTTGCTCGGGGATTCACACAGCGAGAGGGCATTGATTATGAGGAGACATTTCCTCCTACTGCCAAGATGAGCACAATTCGTCTTCTTCTCGCTATTGTAGCCCAGTTTGGATGGACAGTTCATTAGATGGATGTTAAGAGTGCCTTCCTCAATGGTGAATTGCAGGAAGAAGTCTACATGACGCAGCCTCCTGGTTTCAAGTTTGCCTGCAAAGAATATCAAGTATGTAGGCTCGTGAAAGCACTCTATGGGTTGAAACAGGCTCCTCGTGCATGGTACATAAGATTGATTAGTACTTGGTTGATCATGGTTTGTAGCGCAACCCTTTTGATAGTAATCTGTATGTCAAGCACTTTGGTGATGATATTTTGTTTCTTGTTATCTATGTTGATGACTTGATCATTATTGGCAGTTCATCACATTTGATTGCAACAATCAAACAGGATTTGTGTCAAGCTTTTGACATGACAAATTTGGGGCTTCTCCATTATTGTTTGGGTATTGAGGTTTGGCAAACTGCTGGTAGCATTTTCATCTTTCAGTCTAAATATGCCAAAAGTCTGCTTGACAAATTTCGGATACAGGATTGCAAATCTGCCTCCACACCTATGGAGAAGGGGTTGAAGTTGTTAGCCAACTTTGATACACCTCCGGTCGATTAAACGACATTTAGGCAACTAGTGGGCAGTCTCATCTACGTCACTGCCACTAGACTTGACATCAGTTTTGCCGTGAGCTACATTTCTCGCTTCATGACAACTCCCAAAGCTGATCATTGGATTGTAGCGAAGCGAGTGCGGAGATATGTTAAGATCACTTCCGATTATGGCATTCTGTATGGCAGATGCAAGGATCCAAAGCTGATTGGTTATATAGACTCCAATTGGGTAGGTTCAGTGGATGACAGAAAATCCACTTTTGGGTATGTATTCAGTTTGGGTACAGGTGCTGTAACATGGACTAGCAAGAAGCAACAGGCTGTGGCTCTTTCCTCGACTGGAGCAGAGTATTGAGGAATAGTTAAGGCAGCATGTGAGGTAGTTTGGCTCCGCAGGATGCTTTCTGACATGCACATGTCACAAGCAGGACCTTCTCCCTTGTACATTGACAACCAAGGGGTGCTCAAACTGGCCAAAAATCCAGTCTTCCATGAACGTACCAAGCATGTCAAGCTTCATTGTCATTACATCCGCAAGCTGGTAGAAGATGGATCAGTTCAGCTGCAGTATGTTCCAACAACGGATCAGATTGCAGATAAATTTTTTTTTTGATCGAACCAAAGAACCAAATACTTGAACCCGAACCCTGAACCCGAACCAGGACCGAAACTTAGGTCAAATTTAATCACAAAAAAATTGAATTTTTTTATCTTTGCCAAACTTAATATAAATCTTATATTTACCGAACATGAACATGAACACAAACCTTGTGATATAGGATGCACCGAATATGTGATTGAGTCAGTTCTCCTTGTGAACAAAAAAGTGAGAATCTGCTCAACCAACATGGAAAAACTGAATATTTTTAATGAAAATAGAAAAAAAAAAACTAAACTAACCCTACAATGTAATTTCTAAGTCACTAACAACAAATTAAACACATATGGGAAAAAGAAAATACATTCCTACATCTCATTTCTGACTCACCTTAAGCTCCATTTGTGTTCATTGTAGGTGTGGAGAGAAAATTGGTTTCATATCTCCATGGGGCAACTGAAATTTCTTGTCAGACTGATAATTTTATTTATTTATATTGATTTTTCATGTGTAGTTGCACTATATAATCCATTTTTTTTTATCTTTAACATCTCACATTGAATTATCAATTATGAACTTTTTGAGTTTTTCTGTTATTTTGTATTTAATTTTGTTTATTTTTTGCAAGCTTTGACTATACATATATTGTATGGCCATACCCAGCCATAGCATACCTGAATGAAAAAATCAGCATTACCATAAAGGTATTGAAGTTGTGTGTTGACATTAATAAGGCTCTCTAATACTGTAGATAATCCAGTGGATTTGATCTTTATGGTCCTTGACATAAATTCTATATCCAGGGCGTATCCCATCACATATAATGTTTGACTATCCCTAAATCTATTCTGTGCTTCCCTTGCAGGAAGTTATGATTGGATCTTTCAATCATCTTCCGGAATGCTTTCTCTGTAATGTTGGTGTCCACTGATGAGGTCAAGGAAGACCTATAATACCACTTTTTATGGACCAAATCTGAAATTGCTACTGTTCTGAAACCAGCCTCTCAAATCTGAAAATTTGGAACAGGAAATTTTGAGGTTGATTATAATATATATGGATCTAAAATTTCTAGAGCCAAAAATCTAAGTTTCTGAACTGAAATTCTATTGATAGGCTCCAATACAGCTTGTAGGACTCAAACCTGAAAATCTATTATTGCAACTTGATTTGTACAGCTAAAATATGTAAACATTAGACTTCTGAAATCTGAATTGGAAATATGAATATTTTGACATGCTAGATTATTTTTTCGAGACTGAATTCTGAAATTTCTAGATGAGACTCTATAGCACTCAAACAACAAATTAAATGCATACCAAGATTCTTAATCATTAAATTTAATTTGTTTAATTCAAATCGGCAATGTAAAAATCAGGTTTTGACTGAAAATTCAAAAACAAGTATTTATAAGCAGATTGAAAAAAGGGTTGAATAATAAATAAACCATTGTGAAAGATAGAAAAACTATGTTTTTTTCTTAAACTAAGTTTTCTTTCTAAAGGTGTGTTTTAAATTAGATCAAATGAAAGACATGAAAATATGCATAGATCCTAATCCAATCACATTGGGACTAGCAAAATGATATAAAGCACAGATTTGGAAACTCAAGTTGGGAAACAAGAAAAGGGCAATTTTTGACTAAGATTAGAAAATTGAAAAGAAGAGGTTACAGATCGACTTGTGGACAGCCATGGACAGTTGTAGTCTCTCACGAAATGATTAGAATGCTAAGATAAATCTCCTGGTAAACTTCTGGGTTAAAAGAAAGTAAGACAAATGCAATAAAATTAGTGTAGGGGTGCACTGGTTCAGGTATAGGGGCACTTATTTGTGACTTGAATCAGAATCTGCTCAATTTTTCAGATCTGACAGGTGTTGTTCAAGAGATATAAGATTCATTGAGTCTAGGGGTTTGTAGGGCATAAAAATAGAAGAAAAATGTAATATATGATGTGGAAACCTAGAGTAAATCAATAAAGGAAAATGCATGCAAGTGGGAGAAAAAAATCAGAAAATTAAAACCCTAGATTTGATAAAAAATTGAAAGAGAAGCAAAAAATGAGTGGGGATATGTTAGAAAACTCCTCGGTGAATTTGAAGGTTGCAGGATTGATTTTTTAGCAAGAACAAATGTGTTAGTATAAGGATCAGGGTGTTGGTTTATTGACCTAGGGCAAATGTGCTGGTAGTAGGGTAGGGGTGCAACTGTTCAGGATTAGGATCTCCTGAAAATTTCAGGGTCTGTTTGTCTTGAGGTCCTGATTGTCTCTCTTAACTATTTTGGCTGTCCAAATTGTCAAGAAACTTTCATAAATCATGTGCAAGTTAAAAGGGAAGCTCCAATTAGTTAGCTCACTTGTGGGTCATTCAAACATAAATCTGTATGATAATGGCAATAGCATAATATTGCTAACAATAATGTACAATATGCTTGCAAATTGAAATGAAATGTGCTTACCAAGAGAAAATGAGACGGGAAACTCTTGTTGAAGAAGGAAGTGGAAGGCAAGATAGAAACAAAAGCCAACAAAAAGGATATGGATTTTGAAAATGGATGAAATGAGAATGAGAAAATAAGGGATTAAGAAAAATTAGTGTGGATTGGCAAAGAATTTGGGAAAGGGGAAGGGAAAGAAATTGGGAAAGCGGAAGAAGAAAGGCCATAAAAGGAAGAAAGACAGAGATAAGGCTCCTATAGTTATTCCAAAGCTTCAAAATGCTGCAAAATGACATCCAAAAGCTCCATTATGATCCTCCAACAATATTTCAATGCTGTAAGGCACCAAAACTTCATAAAAAAGCTCCAGAGCTCCAACAAAGTAGCAACATGCAAGAGGAAATTTTGGTGGTGGATGCAAAAATGAGAGTAAAAGGCTCTTTTTTATAGATTTTTGGATGGATTTTTGAGTAGAAACAACTTGAAATGAGGTTGATTGGCCTAGGGCTACCTTACATTAAATTTTTGGAGCCAAAGTTGCCCCATATTCTCAGGAAGATGAGATTGGATGGTGATGAAGAGAGGATGATAATAAGATCATTGGAAGTGGTTCCAGCTCATTTGGAGTTCTGATGTGTGACTTATAGAAGAAATGGTGAAAGTACAAGCTAGTCATGAGGGACGATGAGGGAGCATAATTTTTTTGGAGTAATCACCTTGGAAATGGGAACATGGATAGCTTGAGGGTTAAGGAACACAAGAGGGGGAAAAACAGGTGGAAAGGGGAAGGATGACATTGGTATAAGAAAAATAAGGCTTAGAAAAGGATCGAGTCACATTCAAAGTGGAAAACTAAGAGGAATGGGGAAAAGAGAGGGAAAAAAAGGTTAGATAGGGGTCAAAAACGACAAACTAGGGAAAACATTAAAATGTGTGCAAAAGATGGTAAAAATAATTTCAAGGTATGCAATTTTCATTATCATACATGGGTTATTCGTTATTAAAACATGCTCGAAAATCACATCGACATTCAAAGGAGAAAAGTCAATAGGCATGATTTGCGACTAATTGTGTTTTTTTGCAATTCTGCTTCTATTTTCCTAACTGTAAATGTGTACAGAACAAGTATCACATAGTTAATATCGAGTGTACTTTTAAACAAATAATTCTATTTATCAAGTCAGTAAATTTTCTAAAATTAGATGTTGCTGAAAAGTGAAAACCTGAAAGAACATGGTTCAATAGAAGAAAATAGTCCAACTGGGTAAGAGACTGAAAATAGAATCCCAATTTGCAAGATTCTGTTATAGAGTTTAATCCTTGGTAGTGAATGGGACATTCATTGTTTCATTTCATTTTTCTCACGTTTCAAGTTCTTTCAACTGGCATGCTACATGCATTTATATGATTTGTGGAAACATATTTTGTAGTCCAGTCATGTTTTACATGCATTTGGGCATGACTTTAATGACAGAGTGGAAACTATGTAATTTTAAATTGATTTAATTCATTAATTCTAAACTTTGGACGTAAATTTTTTATTTGTCAGAGCTGCAAGTTGGGGAGCTCATTCATGGGGAGAATTTTAGCCTTTTTGAGGCAATGTCTGCATTGGAGGTCTGTTAATAACCTTTCCCTTTCCCCTTGAGGATGCTTAAAGTTTGTTTTAAACTTATTTTTGTGCTTGCTTGAATTATAATCCTTTAACTCATTGAAATTAATATGGGATTATAAGGGTCTGGTTAATTCATATTTAATAGAATGTGTGCTTTTTTGTGACCCCATTCCCTTATAATTTTATTGAATCTGATGTCTGTTTATAAGCTTGCATTATTTTCATATTTATTGGGGACAGGGATTGATTGGCTTTTATGTTTGAGGAATATCGGTGGATCAAATTCAACTTTATCTTGCTTCACTATGGCAATGCTAACTGCATCAACATGAAGCAATATATAATCTAATGATATTTTAAGAAAAATCCAATTCTTTGTTTCCTCTCACATTGATGTTCCTTCCCTGATAATGAGCCCATTAGCAAGATGCAAAACGTTGGAGATGAATATTTCTATATAATTCAACCTAGAATCTTTCCTCTCAATATGTTTCTGTTGATAAATAAACTGAAAGGAATTAAGAGACTAAATTCTGTTTTGAGAAATTTACATTTTTATCTAAGGGATAGGTGATAGCTATTGTGCTAATGTGACCTAGAAAAATGCTTTTTATGTTAAAATTTCTATATATAGACAACCTATATAACAGGTGGAGCAAATCATAGGAGTAGTTCGTTTAAAACAAGTATCTGCTGTGTATTTATAGGTGTTTTCTCTTTTTATTTATGGGGTAGAGTGTGAGTGGGAATGTTTGAAATGGGAGGTTTGGGGGTGAGGAGAATCTAGTTATTGTTTCTATTAAATTGTATATGAGCTTTTCAACTAGGATTTCAGACATGAGTTTTTTTGCTTTTAGTGTGTTAGGTGAAAGAGGAAGATCATAGGTAGCTTAAACATGTTGCATGTTTGATTTTGTGTAGAAATGTTTTTAGTGGATGCTTTGTAATGGTAATTGCAACTTCCACCAAACTTTTGTCCATTGCATGTGTGTGTTGTAACAGATGATGAAATTTGATCCTCTTGACCTTTTTATTGGGATTTAAAGATAATGCATTTTACACTACACTCGAAATTACTTGTAATCAAAATTCCTAGTAACCCTAGGAGTACCATCAGTTGCTGGTAACATCTAATTGCCAAATGCTAACAATTGTTTACACTATACAGCAAGGTGAACCTTGCGTGATGTACCTGTTGATGCGTGTTTTATGACACACCAAACATCAGAATAAAATGCCCAAAGACACTCTATCCTCTCTTGAAAAACCACCGCGTATGCTAAGATTGCGAGAAGATCATATGGCGATTCCAAGGTTTCTTTAGTCGGGTCTCGACGTGTGGATAAGCTCAATGGCCGTTGTGATATGCTGGTAATAAACAAGGGGACTTACGTAGAAAATCTTCACAAGTTTAGGACTTAGGAAATTTATCGTTGAAGGCTTCCAATTAGGACTTTCCAAGTGGATCTCAAAAAAAATGGCAAAAGGATAGGGTTTAGGAGAATCTAGTCTATGCCTAAGAACTCAAGAGACAATAAAGACTCGGTGAAGAGGATAAACCACACTTTGTTTCGCCTCCTGCAGGACAACATACGCAAAATGGGTGCAATCTTCAAGGGTTGTGAGAATAATTTTCAAACCTCGAATGAGGCTGAAGTTAAGTTTCCACAATTAAGAGCTCAGGCTAACTTTACGCATCGAATGCAAATCATCCATTCGAAGAAAGTATGAGCTACACTTCACCATTGAATCAATACGATCAATCTTTCATTCAATTAACCAACTTTCAAAGCAAATTCTACCTAATCTAACGCTAACTTTAATCTATGGCGGAAGATAATATGTAACCTCGCTTACTATTCAACAATAAGAAGTTATTCAAGGCAAATCATGCTCAAGAGCTTTTATCATTTAAAATAGTCTCAATGCGACAATTCACATATTCTGTCTCCACACAAATGAAAATGAGAGAGCACTAGTTTATATAGAGCCTCAAAAATGAAATGAAAGGCCGAGATTAAAACAAGATTAACGGCCAAGATTATTACAACCAAACCCTAATTAGGGTTTCCCAAAATAACAAGAGTCATCAACCAAAAATCAATCAGTAAAGTGGCAGTTCCAGCTATAATCTAGGAGAGGCGTCCCTATCCATCTGAATAGCATTGTGCTTGGCGAATCTGGACACTACTGCAATGACCTCGTCCATCGTGACAGGTGGCAACATGCTGATCCGGAATTCAAGTCCGTCCAACTTCTCAGCACATCTAGCAAAAGTACCTTCCCAATCTGCCTCCTGCTTCTCAAAATCCTTTCGAATGGATGAGAGTCTTGCCACTCTCGCAAAGTCTTGTCTCAAGAATGGTCCAGTGGTCGAGAAGAAAGTTTCTTGAACTTTATGCTTCAATCTCTCCAACTGCATGCCGTTCTCCCGGATGACTTCACGGTCGAACACATCTGTAGTTATCATGTAAATCTTCTCTTGGATTTTCTTGACCTGTTCTTCAATTCCAAGCCCATCTACTTTTGCCTTCTCCAAGACCTCTTCTCGTATGGTCACTGCCCAAAACCAGTGATGAAAATCATATGCTGCCCCTGCAGCAATCACTCTTTTATCCACCAACTCCTCTCTTGGAGTGCTCTTCAAGACTCTAAGGCTTGGAATAAGCCTTTCCTGCATGTCCGGGATACCTTCCCATGCCTCTGCCATATCCATCAGTCTGGAAAGAAATGAAGAAGTTCGTCCATAAGCAAGTGCCAACTTCTCCATGAACAAGGCCGCTTCTGTGCCTTCACTTGCTATCCAGTCTTGAGCTTCCCTGGCCGTCACCATTCCATGCTCGACATCCCTAGTCATCTCCTGTGATGAATTGAGAAGAGGAGGAACAATCGCATTGCCCTGATCAAGTGGCTGGGTCAAATGCTGTATATATTCTTTGAGACGTTCGACCTCCTTCTTATACTCCTTCTTCTTAGCCACTTCCTTTTCTAGTCTCGCTTTGATAGTCGAGACAGAATTATCTAACTCCTCTACTTCTTGACCTTTTGAGGTCGGGCCAAGGTCAACAGTGGTTATAGCATACTCCTGAGGAGTGATCTCGTCCTGTGGCTTATCCACCGTAGGTACTGCAATGTGCATGGAACGGTTGCCTGTCTCGCTCCTCTGAATGGTGGAGAACTTCTTGGCAGGCTTCTTGGTGGCGACTTGCTCTAGCCTTGCCAAGAAATCGGCAGTATCATCCTCTTCTTCTTGTTGAGCCTCTGCAGGCACCTGGATCTTCATTCTTTCCAACAGCCAGTCTGGAATGGTCGACTGCTCAACAACATCCTCTACTTGAACCTCATCCTCGTTTGGAACATCCACGACTCCCCTGAGAGCGGAAATCATTCCCTCTTCGAAGTCATTGTTCCGAGCCTCGATCTCATTGTCTGAACCTAAGATTTCTGTGCCCGTAGGTGACAAGGGCTCTTCATCATCTAGTTGAATAGGTTCATCATTTATTTCCTGAGCTGCAGGAGGTTCGAGCATCTCTACCAAGGAATCGTCAATAGTAGCCACCAACTCGTCAATATTCCTGGATGCTTGTGAACGAGAAGGTTCTCCCTTATGCCTCTTGGAAACAGGCTCAACACTTGGCATTATTTCTTTTCTTTTCTCTCCAATCCCGACCAAGTCTTGATGGGATGCACCAGCATTAGAAGAATATGACTCTGATTCGCTCAACAGGTCATATGTGAGCGTGATTCCTTTCTGTCTCAATTCTTGGGTATGATAATCAACCCACCACTGGGAGTATTTAGTCACTGGCCTCATTAGGGTTGCCAGGTCTGCGTGCTCTGGTTCTGACCATTTCACTGGAGGGAGAGGTCGGCTTTCCTCAAAGCGTGGCTGGACGTGGTTTCCATCATCTTGTAGCTGGTCAGGCACTCGGCAGAATTCAATTGTCCTCATGAAATCTAGTGGCATCCTGGACCACATTTTCCGCCTGACCTCATACTCATCGGCAGCATTTGCCCAGAAATCCTCCAACTCCATCTTGTGCCTGTACTTTCTCCCTTCCACTGTCCGAATGTTATGATGTGGGTCATAGTTGACCCTGGACTTGTAAGCCGTGAAAGGATACCACTGGATCTCCAATCTTGCACTTTCAGCTGCCTGTGCTGATGGACAATATTCCAACATATTCCCGATGAAGAATGGGAATGTGACGGACGCCTTCTTGGATGGCCTCTGAATATTCTGATACTCTTCTAATTGTCTCAAAACCTCGAGCAATATCATCCGATTGGTCGGATAGATAGGCAATTTATAGGGATTTCCAGTAAATCCCTGGATCCTGATATATGTGAATTTCGGGAACTGGATAAACCAAGACCCGTATTTGCTGATAAGACTTTTTGCTTCATGGCTCAGCCTCTGATGTACCCCTCCCTGAAGCTTTCTGGCAATGTGCATTAGGAATGCATCATGAACCCTCCTGAAGTGAGTCTTCTCCTTCAATTGGAGCTGAGGATAACAATCGTAAGGCCTGAGCTCGTTTTCCCCGTTGCCAATTTTGCCCTTGCAGATCAATCCTGGATACTTGTATGATCTGGCCAACAGGTATATCACATATGAACTCATATGAAAAGACTTGGTCCCTTCGAGGTTGATCAGTTGCTCATGAAGGTTGTCACTTATCATCCGTGACCAGTTGAACATTTTGACTCCAGAGGTGATCTCATCTATAAAATAGTACATCCAGTTCTCGAAGAAGGCGCCCTGCGGGTTGCCAGCTATTCTGTTCAGCATCAGCACAATATCCCCAAAGTCTTCCTTGAAGTCTGTCCGGCGAGGTCTCTTGGGCAACTTCTTGATTGAAGGCTTTGGCTTGTCCATCCACACCTTGTTGACTGTTGTGGCACACAGATCTGGCTGACTGTCATATAACCTTTTAGCTTCTTCCTTGGTCTTATAGACCGTTCGTGAATGCTCCGGGATGCCAAAGGTTTCCTGGATTGACACTTCCCCTAAGTGTGCCAAGACTCTTCCGTCAGGGGCGATAATTTGTCTTTTCTGGGCATCATAATGGCGAGCACATTCCACCATTAACTCTGCACAATCCATTGCCGGTGGGAATCCAGCAGCTTGGAATATCCCGTTTCTGACCATCCGTCTGGCTATTGCTGTAGGGAGTCCCGTCTGACCATACACTCTTTTCTTGAATTCATCGAAATCAACGTGTCCGAGATCAGTGTCCATGACATTCTTCCATTTTGAGATGACTTTGGTCTCTTTCTGGGCACCCTTGTTGGCAAACTTCATTTTCAGCTTCTTTGATAATTCGCCTGCCGTGTCCGTCAACCTGCAGTCATAAAATTAACATTAATACAAAGACTTTTCAAACAATTAAATTCCGTGCCTTGGATTCGAAAATTGACTTTCAGCTGTTTAAATAATTAAATTATTGCGAAAAAGCAAGCTGAAAGTGACTTGGATGAAATTGAAAATTCTGCCAGAACTTCGTCAAGATGAAAGTACATGAAAGAGATAGCAAATTTATTTGACCAAACACCAAACCTCAGTGAAGAACTGTCGAATGCAAATCAGATTAAAAATCTGATTTTTTTTTTGAAAAGTGTGCCTCTCTTCAAGAAGAATTCAGCTTTGAATAAATCTCTTTCTTTTTTTCCGCGAAAAATTCCTCAGCATAACACTGCTTCTTTCTCTGGGAAAATTCGACTTTGCCTATTGATGAATTAATTGCCTGACAATTTCGAGAAAGATTAAATTTCTCTTCAGCTGTGTGTGAAAAAATGAGTTGCTGAAACTCATTATAATGCTGAAGGATTGAATTCGATTTAGCAACTGCCATATTCTTTCTCGATCTCGATTTGTTTTCATTTATCCAAACAGGCAACTTTCCTTTTATTTTCCGACAAGGATCAGTCTCGAGCTTATCCGGGCAAATCTTCAAAAATTCGATTTTTTATTTAATGTTTATCTTTGATTTTTCGAATTTTTGAATAAACATTAAATATTTTAATTAAATTCATGGCGAATTTAATTCTTCTTGTCGGATTTCGTCTCTGCCTGGCGTACTTTATTTTCTTCCAATTCTCGTCTGGCAAATTTGATTTTGTCCAAGGCATTTTTAAATTCCAAATAGTTGAAAATTAATTATTAAAATATTAAAATATTTTAATTAATTCCAACCCGTTCGTTTTGGACCCATGGCTATTTTGATTTTCCTTCCATTTTTCTTGGCTGAGAGTGTATTTTCCAATTTCATCCTCAATTTCGTCAAGCCAAACCAAAATTTAAGCCATTCCGTCGAAAATTTCATTGCCAGATCCCTATTTTTCTTTGCCGAGGCGAGATTTTAAACTTATTTTGCTCTGCCAAAGTCAAATATTTCCTTGCTCAGTCGAATTTTTCTAGGCAAAATCCTCGTCCGAATGTCTTTGTTGGGCGAATTTCCTTGACGTCTGACATATTCTTCCTCCTTCTGGCCAAGGACGATCCTTCCTTTCTCTTTGCCTTGTGCATTTTTCTTCGGTCGAAGTTGACAATTTCTTCGCATTTTCTCCATACTTAGGCAAATTTTATCTCTTTTCTACCTTTGTGTTAGGCACATTTCGTTTTATTCTTAGCCAAATCCTGATATTCCTTAGCACGTGTCCCATCAAACTTGGCATTTGACCTCTCGAAAGTGTCATGATTCTTGGTCAAAAATCTCAACTTTCATCCTTTTAGCCTCTGTACTTAGACAAATATTCGAACCTTTTCTTAGACTTGGCATTAACACTTGGCCAAAAATCATTTCTTTATCCCCTCATCTGCTTAGGCGGACTTCCTTGGCATTTTGGACAAGTGTGGCGGACTTTGCCTTAGCTTTGGACAAGCATTTTTGGATGTCCCACCTTTCTAGGGCGGACCTTGAAGCTTTTTGGCACTTGTCTCTTTGGAATTATCACAACACTTAGCCAAAAAAATCATTTTTCCACCCCTTTAAGCTCTTACTCTTAGGCAAAATTTCGAAATTTTCCTTGGCTGGGCACCAACACTTAGCAAAATTTTGATTTTTCCTCACTTTACATGTCTAGGTGGACTTTGGAAGGGTCAAGGATGAGCTGGGCGGACTTTAGAGGTCTCTAGCACATGCAGGGCGGACTTTAGATGGTCCAAGGATATTCAAAGGCGGACTTCATAGGTCTTTTGGACGTCCCTCTTGGCAGATGGCGCACTTCAAGACTCTTTAGGACGAACCTCTTGGATGGCGAACCTCAAGTGATGCTTGGATATGCATTCAAGATGCATGGCGGACTTTAGAAGATCCCAGGATATGCAAGGCGGACTTTGAGTAGTCTTAGGATGAGCATGCTTGCCGCTGGGCGGACTTCAAAGGAGTCAAGGATGGTCTTGGGCGGACTTTAGAACTGTCAAGGATGGGTCTTCAAGATGCATGGCGGACTTCACCAGCTCTTTGGATATCCTTCTTAGCTGCTGGGCGAATTCCATAAACTCCCTGACATTTCTCACACCTTCCTTCATCATTCTTCCATGGCGAACCTCAGACTTGAACAGATTTTTCACAAATTTCACCATTTAAGAACTGATTTTTCATGATTTCATCCTCAGATCTGCTTGATTTCGAACTGGTTTTGACTGATTTTTCCAGGTTTCTGAACGTTTTTGGTCTGATTTTTCATGCTTTTTACTTGTTTTTTCCAGATTTTTCGAAAAAATTTCAAATTTTCATTTCGATTTTCTGAGAGTTCTATTGAGTTTTTCGAACTTCTGAGTGCGTTTTCAGAAGTCGGGACCCTTCTAAAAATAGAAACTTTCCAAAAATAGAAACTTTCTAAAAATAGAAAAAGCAACCCTAAAAAATAGGGAACCTTGTTTGGTCTGAAAATGCCAAAAATGAAAAATCGAAAAAGCAACTTTTCCTAAAAAGTAGGAAGTCTCAGAATTGGCCGAATTTACAGTCGATCTTCGTTTCTTGGGCCTTCTGAGCGCTTCCATGACGTCTACGCACAGATTCAAGCATGAATTATTGACTTGGCTTGGGTAACTCTCGGCAAACTGACTTGAAACTCTCATAATGATGACCTCATGTAACCGTTGCAAGGAGACAAAACCCTAAAAACTAGCAGGCAACTGGGGGTCCCCATCAGCGATGGGGCGATGTGTGAAAAGGTCACAACAGTACCCTAATTGGGGCATGCCTCATTTTGCCCAAAAGTAACAATTCCACCAATATAATTTGTTTTACAAATAGTTTTCTAAAATTAAATCATATAATAGTTATTGAACTTCAGAGTAAATGAACAATTACATTGTCTAACTGGATCTAATCTATAGTTTCTTTCCAATAACCAATTTCCAATCACAATGGGAATTAATAACAATAACCTTATTAACAATATTCACACTTTCTGCATTGCTGTGGAACTGCTGCAATGTTAGCTTAAGTTTAGATTTATATATCAATATTCTTTGTAAACACTATGACCAAGTAGAATAGGATACTTCCACAAACATTTCTTTATGTATCAAGGACAGGTAGTACCGTAGTAAGTAAATTTGACAATCTTCAACATTATGGAATCATGAAGAGTTCAAAGTGAACTCTACTGCATAGAACACGAGTTCGATCTTAGGAGTGGGGTTTTTATTCTCACCATGTGAGCAATCACTCTCCTACCCACCCCACAATGGTTAGGGGCAGAGATGATCACAGTTACCACACCTCACGTTCTACAACACATACAGGTATGCATAATCTGTACTAGATATTGAATGCAGCTTGAAATGGGTTGATGTATATCTATCATCATGTGTCATAACAGGTGACAATGAGACATATATACACTACCAACCATGACACCAACTGCATATGTATTTGAGGCAGTTTATGCATGTTCTTTCTACAGTTTTACAGTTTACAAACTTGCTTTACAAATATTATAACAACATTTGCATTAAGAATCTATCCACAATAGTAGGTCAGCATATTGTCTATCAAATACCCGTCACGTACCATATTACCAACTTCCAACATTTAGTCTTAATGACTACAAAAGAGCTCTAGATGCAGCGTTCTGCACTATCCAATTGGGTAGTATATAAGGATTCCCTTGATTGCAAGCACATAGGAAGCATAGAAGGGATTCATTGTACAAGTTGTAATTCAAAGGTATTTATTTTCCCTTTCCTTCTATTAGCACAGTCAACATATTTGTGAGATACAAAATTCCAATTAAGTCCCAGAGTCCTATTGATTGGGCTTTTCAACAGCCACAGAGCCATCAAAAATGGGAGAAGACATAATACCAGGACATGAATTCTTTTAAGTATATACTTACAAAATCAAGGATCGGCTTGCAGCCTTTTTACCGTTCCATAAGATTGTTCTTCACAGAAGGATAGATTCTACACAATCAAGGTCATATCTAGGGTAGTCTAGAAAAACAATACCCATCCATCACAGATTCTTTACAAGGAAAATACAACGAGGTTTTTAAGCAACATCTAACTTCAACACTTCCAATACATCCACCTTATACATGTTAGTTTTAGATCAGAAATGTAAGCAATAAATAATGCACAACACATAAGACAAATGAACACAGCAGTTTACCCTGGGAAAACCCTCCTCGAGGGAGAAAAACCCAGCAAAATATATCTCTTATATATAGGACAAATAAGAGCAGAAATATGCTTTACAAATCAGACCCTTCTCAAGGGCGAACTTGATACAATAAATGATGAAAATCTCTTCTTGATACAACTGAATATAAATCTTCTTGAAATCTGATCTGCTTCTAAAGATGGCAATCTGCTGCTAAGTATGAACTTCTTCTTGAGAAAATGCGAATGAATTGATGATTGAATGAATGATCATCATCTTGTATATATACCAAACTAGGTGACTCTTCATCTAGGTCGACCTCTTTGATAAATAAAAAATATAATTTGTAATAGGAAGGCCGACCTGCCTTAAACAAGGGGAAAATAGCTCCCGAAGCTATAAAACACTAACACTCCCTCTTAGCTAGGGAGGTATTTTCCAGATATCCTCGTCATGGAATCTCTCAACATGACGCTCATAATGGCTTCACCCACATCTCAGTCTCAGAGAAGTACAAGAGTCCATCATGGAGTCTCTCAACATGATGTCGTCATGGAGTCTCTCAACATGATGTCTCATGTCAGTCTCAGAGATGAACAAGGGCTCGCACCTCATATTTCTCCGTCTCAGAGAAATATACACTACAAGGGCTTTCACCTCATATTTCTCCATCTCAAAGAAATATACACTACAAGGGCTTTCACCTCATATTTCTCCATCTCAGAGAAATATACGCTACAAGGGCTTTCACCTCATATTTCTCTGTCTCAAAGAAATATACACTACAAGGGCTTTCACCTTATATTTCTCTGTCTCAGAGAAATATACATTACAACAAGTCTTCATGATGATGTGACTCCCTCTGAAGCTCCAAGTACGACATCAACCTCTTGACCTCCTCGTCCAAGGTTGCCTCTATTGGTTTGTCAGACTCCCTTTGAATATTAATTCCTCCTCTTGATCGACTTTAGAATAAGAAACCTTCTGAATTGACTTTAGAGCTTGGCTCCTTCTGAGTTGTCCCTATGTCAATTTCCGTAGAAGAAACATGTTGTGTAGACCTTAATTTGCAATCTCGAGCAAAGTGACCATACTTGTCACACCTAAAACATTGAATGTGAGAGGGATCCTTTTTTTTCTTTGGTTCTGGGGCAGAATCTGATTCTCTGTCTCTATTCCTTTTTCTTCCTTTGCCTCTTTCTCTAGAAGTATGTGTAGTAAGAACTTGATTTTCTACATCATGATAGTTTCGCCCAATTCCTCTTGTTGCCAACCTGGACTCTTCTTGAATACAATCAACTCGAAGATGATCAAACTTGGGCAACTTGGCTCTCCCACTGATGCTTTGAATAAAGGGTTCCCAAGATTGAGGAAGACCATTTAGTGCCAGCATAGCAAGATCTCTGATTGCAATTATATCCCCAATAGCGCTCAATTGATCTCTCAAATCAGCAATCTTCATAAAGAATGAGATGACTGAATCATCTTTAGCCATTTTTACATGGTGAAGTTGTTATCTCAAAGCAAGGGCTCTGCTAGTGTTTTTGATCTCATACAATTCTTTTAGAGTATCAAACATTTCTTTAGCTGTCTTCAACTTGGAGATGATCGGTACTAGGTGATTCATCACAGAGTCTATTATGATCTTTCTAGCTTTCGTGCCATTTTTCTTCCACTGGATTTTCTCAGTATCATCGGAAGGCTCAGGCATATCACTTTCCACGAAATCAAGAAGATCATTCTCCTTTGATGCAATGAGTACCCTGGGTTTCCAAGAGTTGAAGTTTGAAGCACCATCAAGCCTATCTTCTACCTGACACTGCTCACCATCTTCTTTTTCCGCACAAATTCACCTTCAAAGATCTGCCCTTAGGTCTGTAATAATTTGCAACCTCAGATTTGCAATACTTCAAGATCTGCCCTAGATGAAAAGTTGACTTGACTGCTTAAGCAAATCTGATCAGATCTTTTCTTAGACCCACTCTGATACCATGCTAGTTTTAGATCAGAAATGTAAGCAATAAATAATGCAACACATAAGACAAATGAACACAACAATTTACCCTGGGAAAACCCTCATTCTCGAGGGAGAAAAACCCAACAAAATATATCTCTTATATATAGGACGAATACGAGCAGAAATCTGCTTTACAAATCAGACCCTTCTCAAGGGCGAACTTGATACAATAAATGATGAAAATCTCTTCTTGATACAACTGAATATAAATCTTCTTGAAATTTGATCTGCTTCTAAAGATGGCGATCTGCTGCTAAGTGCAAACTCCTTGAGAAAATGCGAATGAAAGTTAGAATGAATTGATGATTGAATGAATGATCATCATCTTGTATATATACCAAACTAGGCTACTCTTCATCTAGGTTGGCCTCTTTGATAAATAAAAAGTAAAAAATATAATTTGTAACAGGAAGGCCGACCTGCCTTAAACAAGGGGAAAATAGCTCCCAAAGCTATAAAACACTAACAATATAAAAGTCAATAATATATGGTTAAAGATTAAATATACTCCTCTTTGAACTTCTTAAGGACCAGGCGAGGGTTCAACATTTGTTGAAAATGCAAAATTTATCTTTACTATGCTTACCCATTATAAGTGAATCTAAGCATTGCTTAAAACCTTTGTGAAATTCTGGAGCAAATTTCACCTATTAAGAATGGGCAAACTCCTACTATTCTGAACATGTCTTAACAATGTCATCTTGAGGATGAAATTTAGACAAAATCTGCATGTTAAGGGTTGCTTCATTTTAGTTATTCAAATAGGCAAACACATCATGCATGAAGCTTACACATAAATACACGTAAGACACAAAGCATACACATAAATGCATGTAAGACACAAAGCATACACATAAGTACACGTAAGACATGAAGCATACATGTGAAAGGAACATACATATAGAAATGCAATGTTGGCCTACTTGATTTTATTTTTGATTTACTTTAAGAAGAGGGCTGAATAGTTAATCCTAAGTGAATGGCGGTTAAAGTAGGTTTGTCTTGCAGGCTGACAGGATTAATGCTTTGATACTGTTGAATTATGGTAGCTTCGGTCAGATATAGAAATGATGATCATATGTGTGTGTATGTACTGTCATATGTATACACACATATATATATATTTAATTGTATACATTATCATTTATATTGGAATCTACTACATTCCAAGTATACTATCGATCTGCATTTAGAGGTTATTAACTGCAGATTAATAGCATTTCGTGTTTCATATAGGATCCCGATCAAGCATCATTATCGGTGATCATTTCCAGATTGGATATAATTTATTTGTGCAAAATAAAATCAGATCGAACTTAGTAAGCATTTATGTTTATTAAGTAACTAACTCTAATTTAATGATCAGGTGTTTAGTTAGTCAAATTGGCACAATCCAAGAGACACGTCCCATGAGTAGACATGCCTCCACTTCGTGGAGACATGTCCGCTCATAGAACGTGTCTCCCATTTGATACTTAATGCAGATCCGATCTACATTTGAAGACATTGAAAATCAATAAATGTTCTGCTCTTGTAGATCGAATACCTCTAAGAAACTTTCAGACTTGTGAATTCATGATCAGTATTTTAATATTGATTTGGCATCAACTTCAGATTTATCATGTTCAATATTCTGACTATAATCTGAAAGAAATTTAATCTCATCAACATGGTATCAGAGCCACGTTAAGGAAGATCCGATTAAATTTAAGATATCAGATTTGTCTAAGTAACATAACAGAAGGTGGCGAACTTTATTAAGGCATTTGGGCGAACTCAAAAATCATCACGAAGAAGATTAAATTATGTCTGGCTTTTGAATCGAAGAATCTGAGAACGGAAACTCTCAGACTTCCAGAGTCATTCTCGAACGAAAACTCAGATTGCCCATTTGCAGTGATAATCACAGAATTCAGGGCATTCCATATTCTTTGTTTGATTCGTTTGGATAGGGCTTGGGATTATCATCAGTGTTGATCATAATCACTAACATTGCTAATGGGAATCATCATTGATTCATATTGATCATTGATATTTAATTTATCGTGGCTTATCCAAGACCCGATATCGGGCATTCCTTTTATCATTGGTCATTTAGGGAGAATACGGTGAAGGAAAGGCACGACCTCTAGGACGAAGTCTCCAACGGTACATTGAGAGATACAAAGCTCTCCCGATACCACCCAGGCGTTCGATGTGGAACTATTGGAAAAGCATTTTTAATGGAGGAAATATTATCGATGACATTTGGTAAGTCCACTGCATCTAGCATGACGAAAGTTGAAGCTATCGCGGCAACAGTCTATGGCCATTCCTGATTGTTGACCGCTGCCTTAGATAAGTGTTAAGCATGAAGGTAATCGATAATATTGAAGAATCATATCTAGACATTTAAACATTATCGGTGATAGACATTGGCGGAAGTTTGTGAATGAAACATCCATCAACACTATTCCTAGCCTAGCGGAAAGTTGACGGCTTAGTTCTTCATGCTACATTTCCGTCAACTTTCCGACATTAGTATATGCCGTCAAGGGAAGACCTTCTATGTTGAGAGTCGTCGATATCATTGTTGAGAATGGGCCCTGCGAACAATGAGACTTCCCGTGATCTCTCGAGTAATCTCCGCTCTGCCCTGATCTCCCATCTGGTGTAGAAGTAATGTCGACTCCTTGAGAAATTGACATGGCTACCCTTCATGAAGAATTTGTCTACTTCAAATGTAGTCGACATCTTTGAGGAATGGGAATATCACATTATTTGTGCTCTGTTCGATTGTTGAAGACATCTCTTGATGCTTCCTCTGTCGTGAAGGGGACAAAATGTGAAATGTGATTCGCGCCTAGCCTTGTCGTCTGTTGCTTGTTCCCGTCGGGCTTGATGATCTCTCCTGGATCAGTTCTTGTGCATGGGCAGTATTAAATTGTGTATCTTTCGGACTGGTGTAGGTTTCAGGAGTCATTGGTTTTGTGTGACGCCACTGCTAAGGGCAGAGCATATCGCACTATTGAGATCTAATACTCCCTGGGGGTGTGTGTGCTTACCTGTGTTTGTTGCTGGAGATAATAATCTACTGTTGGCTTATTCATTACATATTTCTGCCTAAAACATCTGGTGGAGAACATGTTTTTGAGAAGGAACCTCTACTTATGTGAGATATGTAAGAAGCAACTGCTGCTTATCAGCATTCAGGAATTAAAAAAAAAATTGATACAGATCCCAAGAAAAGTGCAGACTTGAAGAGGAGTGTCTGATTTTTGAGAGATAAGTATTTGTTTCTTTTGTCGTTTATATTTTATGTGAAACTGGGATAAGATAATTGAATCATTTTTGTGTTGTCTGGTCATCGAGTTTATACAGATTAGATGATGATCTTACACAATGTTCCAGTCCCGTGAAGATTTCAACTCCAATGTTGTGCGATCTGTTGCAATCAAAGACAAGAGTTTGGATTGAGAGCAGCAGCAATCGACGCCACTGTAAAGGGCGGAGAGAGCAGATATTGTGATCATTGATCGATCCCTCAGTTTCTGCGTACAAAATTTTGGCTTCATTAAGATAAGTACTGCATGGTTGAATAATGTTAATTAGTGCTATAACATTGACAGAGTATGCTTCTAGCAGTGGTATTTCTCTTCGAAATAGTTAAGTTATATGAACTATTAGTAATCTCTTCTTAATGTGCATTAGGATGGACCAAGAGATTGCTTTCAAGAGAAGAAGAGAATGGAGACACTGCTTGCAGCCATGAGACCGAATGAATGGCTGAAGACATCTCTTCGAAGAGGAAGAATTTAACCTTCAGAGGGAGTTTTGTAACTCACTGAAGAAGTGAAGATTACTGTATTGCAAAGCTAGGTGCTAAATGCTTAGAAGATCCCTTCAGCTGCTGAGATCAGAATTGCTCTAGACTGTCATCTGGATTTGACATTGGTAGCTTCGCAAACCTATTCAGAATAGATTGATCTGGGATGAGGTTGAAGAGGGCAGCCTTGAATCTCTACAGAGGTGTGCGTTGGAAACCATTTCTCTAAAGCAAGTGTTGCAGGCAATCTTGGACGATGAGGTCAGGAGGTTGATGCAGGTGCTTGAAGATTCAGAGGGAGCCTACTAAACCTAAAGAAGATAATCGAAAAAGTACCTCTGGATGTTGTTTCAGGTTGAGGTCTGCGATGATATCCTGGTGTAGCAGGAAGCAATCTTCTGTGGCACTAAGTACAACAGAAGCCGAATATATTGTAGCCTCTATGAGAGCAAGAGAAGCAGCATGGCTCCGGAAATTGCTTATGGGATTACTTGTATTCTATGATAAATCAAAGCATATAGAGATTCCTTACCACTATGTAAGAGACATGGTAGAAAGGAATGTGATCCAGTTGGAATATATTAGTACAAACGATCAGACAACAGACATTCTCACCAAGCCTCTCTCCAGAGTTAAAGTTGAACACTTCAGGAAGAAACTTGGTATGGTTGAAATGTAAGTTATTGTTGAGATTGAGACTCAAATTGTTTATTTTGTATTAATGTATTTAAAAGATGTTTAATGTGTAAACTCTTTTGTCATGTGAGTGACTCCATGACTATATGGGCTCACCCCCTGTGTACATTATTGAAAGGTGACGATCTTTCTGATAATGAACACTTGTATTTGACATTGTAAAGTGACGACTCTACAATGATTAGCTTCACTATCATGATGGATATCATGTGACTTGATATCCGTGGATATGTCATGATAGTATCTCTTGGACATTTTGATAGATATCATGAGACTTGATATCGGTTGAAGATCATTATGATCCTTATGGGATAATCATGGTGGATAAATGTATCCGTGGATATGCCATGATTTATTATGGTAGACATCATGAGACTTGATGTCAGTGCACATACCATAATGAAGATGTGTTATGAAGAATGTCAAGTGACTTGACTCTCTTAGAAGCATTCCGTATCTTCTGATATCACGAGTAAGGTGATATCACTATATACTTGGTTAGTGTTTATCTTCCCTAGCTAAGAGGGAGTGTTGAACTATGGTAGCTTCGGTCAGATATAGAAATGATGATCATATGTGTGTATATATATGTCAGTATGTACTGACATATGTATACACACATATATATATATTTAATTGTATACATTATCATTTATATTGGAATCTACTACATTCCAAGTATACTATCGATCTGCATTTAGAGGTTATTAACTGCAGATTAATAGCATTTTGTGTTTCATATAGGATCCCGATCAAGCATCATTATCGGTGATCATTTCCAGATTGGATATAATTTATTTGTGCAAAATAAAATCAGATCGAACTTAGTAAGCATTTATGTTTATTAAGTAACTAACTCTAATTTAATGATCAGGTGTTTAGTTAGTCGAATTGGCACAATCCAAGAGACACGTCCCACGAGTAGACATGCCTCCACTTCGTGGAGACATGTCCGCTCATTGAACATGTCTCCCATTTGATACTTAATGCAGATCCGATCTACATTTGAAGACATTGAAAATCAATAAATGTTCTGCTCTTGTAGATCGAATACCTCTAAGAAACTTTCAGACTTGTGAATTCATGATCAGTATTTTAATATTGATTTGGCATCAACTTCAGATTTATCAAGTTCAATATTCTGACTATAATCTGAAAGAAATTTAATCTCATCAACAGATACCAATTGTAATGTTCCCTAATTGGGGTATGCCTGATTTTGCTTAAAAGTAACAATTCCAACAATATAATTTTTTTTACAAATAGTATTCTAAAATTAAATCATATAAAAGCTATTGAACTTAAGAGTAAATGAACAATTAAGATAAATAACATTGTCTAATTGGATCTAATCTATAGTTTCTTTCCAATAACCAACCATAGTAAGGATTGGAGAGGAAAGCACGATAGGGCGCTCGAAGACTGTTTATCACAATTAAGCCCAAGAGTGTGGTATAACAACCCTTGGCCCACAAGTGGCAGGAACTCCCGTTACCGTTAATATGTGGTGGCCTACTTACATTGTCGAACCGGTCTGCTGCCTCTCCCAATCGTGTTTCCTTGCTAATCTGTGCCTGATTGCTTGTAGGGAAACAAATAGATTAAATCAATAATTATAATAGCCTTAAATAGATTAGCAATTCCCATTAGTAACTATATTAAAGATACATAAGAGATTATATATATATATATATATAACATTATACTCCATCATGATGCGTACCAATCACTTATTAAATCCAATGGCTGCTGCTTTTCTGAATGCAGATATTTATATATTATCTGATCTCCTTCGATTTATCGTTTAGTCTGGTTGCTAATATAATATATTTATTTCTGCTCTTACTCAGTTCTGATTTCTTAATCCCAATCGTTTGATTGAGTGGCAATTATAATTCATACATACATACATACATACATATTTTCTATATAGTTATTTCTTTATATATATATAGTTATTCTTTTATTTATATTCTACAACTTACTTCTCAATAATATTCTTGCTGTAAACAATATTTATTTTTATAGATATCTCATATTCCACTTTCTTATTTTCTTTTTTCCAAATCACTTTCACTTCATTGATGCCCTCTCCAAATGAATCAACCTCCTTTTTCACTTTCACTTCATTGATGCCCTCTCCAAATGAATCAACTTCCTTTTTTATATCATCCATAGTGGGGTGAATAGTCACAACTTTAATAAACATCACACCCTTACAACGGATGCACCCCTCCTTATCCAAGCTGCTTTTGTTTTAATTTCCTTAATCACTGTCTGCAAGGTAATGATCGCTGCTCTTAATAAAGATTGCTGCATCCCTTAATTAATTCTCATTGAGCCATTTTAAGAGTTTCCTTGGTTGTTACTTGCATATCAGCATTCTTATTAATTTTAAAACAGGCTGCGATGGGGGGTTTGTGATATATGGTGGGGGAGCATGACAGTCTGCCCTTCCCAAGATTGCTTGTCCTCAAGCAATAGGAATTGAAACTCTACAACTAGTGATGATTGTCTTGGTTATGCCTGACTCAGTACTATAATGATGTCCTATACTTGCCCCAACTTGACTACTGATAAGGTTAATACCATCCTCTAAAATATGAGGACAATTTATTGTCCAATATTCTCCTAATTCGTACTACTATTTCAACAACAAAATCAAGAGTTGGAAATTGGCAAGATCTGTTATTTAAGACAGTATTTTCTCATTTCATTACCACAAAGATCCTGGGCAATGATACAAATTCTTCATTACCCTTGTTGAAATCCATAATGATAGAAAAATGTTGCATCCTACATCTTGATGGATTATGGGAGTGTTGTGAATATCAAGATCCCGTTACATTGTGCAAAGCCAATTTTCCAATATCAGTCTTTGACTGCAGGATGCTCTAGAAATATATGAAGTTGATGAGGTCAGATTGATATTGTTTCACACAAGTTGTTTTCTTTTACTCTGAAATTGTAGATCTTGGATCGTGGTTGTCTTGCCCCCAACAACTTTTAGGCACATTTTCAAAACACAAATTGTAGTCCCAACCTTTTCATGTAGATTTTTTCTTAATTACTTTTTGATAGCCACTTGTGGAGACGTTTTAATAGCAATTTGGTTGTCAATGCATCAGAATGCTAAATGTTCTTGTGTCCCATAACAGAAACAAAGCCGTGGAAAAAGATGAAGAGTGAAATGGATCATAAAATTATTTAAACATTTTGAAAGATGAAAAAGCCATAACTGCAATGAGAATCAAATAAGAAGCTGAGCTATGTATGGTGTTAAAAATTTCCAAAGGGGGGGATGTATTACTATCACCTTTTTGATTATTTTCCTTTGTATAACTTTGTACAGTACAAAACAAAAAGATTCAGAAGAGAGAGAAGAACTTATTGGCCTCAATAAGTTGGAAAGCTGTTAGTCACGTGTCTTATCTAGAAGTGATTGGTTATAGTCATGATGTGGGTGCCAGGTTGGTGCAGAATTGGAGATGTTACTAGAGGAAAGAATGGTCAACTTTTGGGGCCATAACTTTTCAATCATAACTCAAATTTTGGTGCACCAAAACATGTAGGAAACTTGAGAATGAACCCTATGCAGTGGCAACACTGATCAGCTGTTATGGTTAGCTACTTGTTTGGTTCAAATTATACTTCAATGGGCCTTCAACTTGGCCTGCAAAGATCACACCTTGACTAGTCACTTGTTGAGAACCAATGGCCTCCATTGATTCAAGTTGTGAAACAAAATGCAGAAAATTCTTCACTATTTTGCCCATGATGAACCACTTTCCTTGATGGACAAATTTATATGCTTTGACACCTTGGTAACGTTATGTTGTTTAGTTTCCCATTCCTTGGCTGTTAAATCCATAATCAAGTTTGTTGTTGCGGGTGCAACATAAGCATGATTCAGTTCAAGAAGCAAATTTATCACTTGATATAACTTGTCAAGAACTAAATCTACTTGTATTCATGCTCAAGTTGAAATAACTTATTAGATTTTCTTCAAAATGAAGATGCTTTTTCACAGGCATATAAGTTCCCCCTAGAGGAACAATAACTGTTGTGTTGGCATTGAAAAGTTTTTGAAATTTTTGTAAGAAAATAAAAAGCTCCTTGTGTCATGGCTTTAGCAAAAATGTTGCTTGTTGTACACCATATCTCCTCAAGAAAAGAAAATTTTGCCATGAGGAATACTTTTTGTGACGAAGGTAGTTGTAAGGTTATACTTGTAAAGGTGGTTTGTTTATGTTTGGCTATAGGCTGCTAAATTTGCAAATTAGAGGCTAAAACAGCACAATAATTTATTTTGAATGGTAT
>VDFB02049077.1:168011-182743 GCA_007258455.2 Sequoia sempervirens
AAATCTAAATTAACAAATCATAATTCAATAACACGATTCCTTAAAAACATTACATCTCTCTCTATTCTTAAATGTCCTAGTAATTGTGCTCTCATATCTTAATTGTGCACTAATTCACTAGGATGTCACCTAAGAAACGAGTAGCCTATTTAACTACAATGTAGAATCTAAATCGACATCTACATGATCAAAGGATTCAATTGAATGATGTGATTAAATGAAATGATGAATGAACTGTTGTATACAAAGTGATATGGAAATGATGTAAAACAAGATTAAACTAAATGGAAATGAAATGGAAATGATCATAAATGTTGAAAAAATAAGAAACATCTAAAGGAGCCATGATTCTAATATGATTGTAATATATTCTAAATGTTGAATTAAAAATGCAAACTAAGTTCTTAAAATGCTTGAATGAATTCCTGCAGAGTAATGTTATGCAAATGCTCCTTATGAAAAAGCTATAAATGGGCCTCAATTTATAGATTTCACCAAGGCATCAGGTGAGTTGGCAGCAATGAACGATTAGGATCCGATCTGGAGAATTCGATGGTGAGAAATGAAAAGGATGAAGAAAACAAGGCAATTGTTCCCTTTAGTAAAACAATATTGCCAAGTGTAGAAGGGAATCAATTGAAGGAAGAAGCCATGTGTCTTGAAGTTGGTTAAAATTGTTAAGAGCAAATATCAATTTTAGAAAATAAGAACAATTATTTTCATGTGACACATGGTGAGTTGGAGGATGAGGTGGAAGGAAGTTAGAAGAATATGTAGAAATGTGACAAATTTTAATTTAAAAATTCAAACTTAATGAGAGGGAATTAATCAAGATAAAACAAATTAGTTAGATTTGTTTATTTCAATTAAATCATGAAGAAGGTGATTTAGAAAAGAGGAATTAAGAAAATATGAACTATGTAAATAAATTTGCAATTTATTTATATAGTAGAGGAATAAAGATTTCATTAATTAAATAATCAATATTTAATTAATATTCTCTAAACCAATTTTGGATGTATACATTTTTCCCCTCTTTGAAGTGATGTGTTTACACATTACTTCAAAGAAAAAATTACCATTGCTGCTAAAATTTCAACGATGCCCTAGACGATGATTTTCAAAAGATTATAACTGTATGCCCCCTCAGGAGATAAATCAAGGAATTTGTGATAATAAAATATTTTTTTATGATGATGATGATAAAATTCATCTTTGATGTTATTCCCAAGATTTATCTCCCGATATTGAAAAATTTAAGCTACCCCAATTAATTGCCCCTTAAAAGAAATTAAAATATGCCACCAAAATTACCTTTTTAATTACCCTTATTAAGAGTTAAAAAGTGAAAAAGGAGTCATTTGTGCATGTTGTGATTTTGAAAATTGTTGAAGTGAGAGAGCATTCCTGAGCATTTGAGAAAATTGGCAATCCCCCACGAGACTCACCGATTCGAGCGGGTGCAATGACATAATCAAACAGCGGGATACGGACCTTCATTAAGGATTTCAAAACTTTTCTTGTGAATTTGAAATGATTTTTCCATGTTTTTAATTTTGAATTTAAATTGCTTGAAAAGTTTCGATGCTTTCAAATTTTCTTTTGGCTCTTAGGCTAGATTTTTCGGCACTTCCGCCAAATGTTTTAGCACTTAGGATAGTTTTAATGGCGCTTTCATGGTTTTTTTTTGCACTTTGGATTTTGGCGCATCACAAGACTATAATGGCGCTTCGAGGTAGCCAATAGGTCAATTTTAAGAAATGACACTTTGAATTGGGGTTTCGGCGCATCAGAGAGATTCTTCGGCGCTTCAATGAGATTCTTCAGCGCATATGAGAAATCCTTTGGCGCATCAAATGAGTCAGTGCATAAGCACCTTGAAATGGTGCTCTCAACGTGTTTAATGGCACATCTATCCTTTTGGCGCATCGACGCTTTGTTATGGCGCTTCTAGGGAAGATTTCAAGATTTTCTTGTATTTCTCCTTGAAATTTGGTGATGTTTGATCACGTCAGCCAATGATTTGTTTTTGATGATAGAATAGATGATTTAGTGACCTCATGATAGGTGAGATACACTAATAATGATGTTTTTTTTTCCTCATGATAGGCGAGAATCAAAACAGATGTTGACAAGGTTTGATGAAAACCTCACTAGAACTGATAGGATGATTGATTTGATGTTTTATTATTTTACTGATTTGATTTTGATTGATTGATGTTGGATCATTTTGTTGATTTGCGATGTTTTTTAAAATGGTAGGAGACATATTTAGATAATCTTAAGTCCCGAGAGAGGTTCTCATGGACTTGGGAGATGATCCTACAATTATCACACGCTAATAGAGATATTATTGAGAGATGCGTTCTATCTTCGTTGATATGCCCCAGATTAGGATTAATCGGGGATTGTTGATTGCATTGGCCAAGAGGTGGCATAGTGACCACAACACTTTTCACCTAGCCACCGGAGAGATGGCAGTTACACCAGAGGATGTCTATCAGATATTACGGATTCTTGTAGTGGGTGACATCGTGTCCCATGATCACACTGAGTAGGGAGGTACAAATTCCTTGCGTCATATTTTCCAAGATGATCAGATTGTTGGGTATTGGATACTATGGCAGGAGATGTTTGAGAGATATGCCCATTTTCCTTTTGTGCTTGCGGGATTTTTCGATGGCTTCTCATGTCTCGACAAGAGGGCAAAGGGATTGTCTGTCGGATGGGGTCGGACATTAGATCAAATCATTCAGTTTGGGACTCGTTTTTCCTAGGGTTCATGCATGCTCACGCACTTGTATCACAATTTGCACCAGGTGGTATACCTCAGGGGAGCCAATCTGTCTACGGGGGTTACATTGCTCCAGGTCTGGGCTTGGGAGCATATTGTAGTGACACGACCAGAGATAGACAGATTTTGGCCATTTAGGAGGCCTTATATCTATGGTTATGCAAGTGCAGTTGTCTAGCATAAGCTAGGAAAACTAGAGTATTGGCGCTGAGTACTAGATGATTTGGATTCAGTTATCTGGCGACCATATGTATACTGTGAGTAGTGGGTTGAGGATCATCTAGAGATGCCCTTTGTTATGACATTGAGGCACCTTATCAGATGGACACGTTATATCATCGAGAGATTCCTGTTGCGGAGAGTGCTCAGATAGTACGGCAAAGTGCAGGGGATGCCTCAAGGATCAGTTATGTATGCACAGAGACAATAGGATGCGACCGAGTGGGGACCCACACTATCCTATGATGCTGCATGCAAGGAGTTTCTTCATTTAGAGCTAGTGATCTAGGATTACTTTTTGGATATTGTGGAGGGATACATGAGTGAGGAGTACTCACATTATTTTGTTGAGCATCCATTTATGAGGATTTCGAGACCTGATGAGCCCATGTCGGCATTAGAGGATGATGATGATAGGCCACCCAGACATAGACGAGGTAGAGGCGGTGGATATGAGGAGGGAGAGGGTGGAGATGATGATGATGATGATGGAGGAGATGGCAGGGGCAGTGGAGGAGATGGAGGAGGTGGTGCCCATCCTGGGTTTGATGCCAAAGTGCCTTGCAAGAGGCAATCTTTAGTAGCAGCATCACAACAACGTGTTCAGATACGACTACCCTCGCAGTAGCAACAGTCCCAGATCACTTCCCTACATGCCCAAGTTTAGACTTTTCAGGGGCAGTTGACACGGGTACAAGGTCAATTATAGGCACAGACCCAATTGCTAGCACAAGTACAGGCATAGCTCCTACAGGATCAGGGGCAGATACAGACATTGATAGCCAAGGGGGATGTTGTCTAATAGCAGCTAGAACAGGTGCAGGGCCAGGGGCAAGTACAGGGACAGGCCAGGTTGTTGCCTTGACCACGGAGAGGGATGCACTGAGATGACTGGTAGATCAAGCAAAGTTTATCACTGAGAGGTTGCAGCAAGCTGCGACAATTGTTGGGACTTCAGATTATTTTAGGGAGATATGTCGCACCTCTTAAGAGGCCCAATTTTATAGAGATCGATATCAAAAGTTGGTTCCTCCCGAGCGGTAGGCGAGCTTTGCACAGTCCCGATCCAGCAGATCACAGTCTCAGACAGTTAGTGTGGGTGTCACATAGCCATTGCCTGAAGATCGGAGGGATGCAGGTGCAATTCCTTCAGGTGTAGTAGGGGGTACAAGTCCGAGGATGCCAACACCATCTAGGGGGAGTACCACATAGGGCTTTGATACTTGATGTTTGTTCTTGATATGTATACACTGATACTTGATGATTCTACCACCATTTTGATGATGTATTTCTTTACATTCAGATGTCCTTGTACACTTGACATATTTTGAGATATATATGTGTAGCAATGATGATGATAGTCCTATGTGTTATGTGCATTGATTTATGATGGATGTGTTTAACTTCCTGTTATGCATGCTATGTGATGTTTCATGATGATGATGATATTATGTGCCATGGATGCAACATGTGTTATGATCTTATGATGTTTTATGAAAATGTCTTCATGCTATTATTATTATTTTTTGTATTTTTCAGATGCAATTATGTATGATGCGATGGATGGATAATGATGTTAATGCAAAAGTGCATGACCCTAATGATGAATAATTCTATGTGTTCCTATGGATGAATGATATGGATAGTAATCTATGTTTTTGTATTTTTCGATGCAAATATATGATTGCATGTATGAAGTGAATGAATGAAAATTTACGTATGTTGGTGCCTAAAATGTATGACTAGATGTATATGGATGGAAATGATATATTCAAATACATTTGTTTTTAAATTTTCATAATGCAAATATATGATCTAATGACTAAATGAATGTTTAGATGATGTGACATGGTAATGTACTTATTTTTAGATTTTCATGATGCAAATATATGATCTAATGATTAAATGAATGCGTAGATGATATGATAATGCTATGAACGATGTCCTAATTCCCACGCCTCTAAATGATCTTTTTGGTAATGTCAAGTGTACTCAATCTGTTAATGATAAGAGTAACATCTACCTAGGAGAAATCTATAAACACCAATACAACATCTAGTATGAATGCAACCTAGACATGCAACCCTAACAATGCAATGTTGGCATCCCAGTAATTTATTGTTCTTGATATCATCATTGAGCTTTTAAAATGTTGAAAGTGAGTACAAACATTGATGGTATGATTAAACCAAGATGACCCGAGTACTACTTCCATGACGTTCAATAGTGCAAGTTAACACAAGCATCTGGGTATAATTAGACCAAGATGACCTTAGCATTTCTTGCGTAAACAGACAAGAGTTAATCGCTTTCCTATGTGAACCCGGAATGTCATCAATGATACTTTGTAGAGCATGTCCCATGATGATTCACATAGTAGTAATGATCAACTCACAGACAACAGGCAAAGAAAAAAATCATTCTCGATCATAGCTTTTCTAGTTCTTTGACATCCTTGAATTGCTCCTGAGAAATGATAACAACAATCATAATGTAAATAATTTGAACAATTGTGTAAAGTGATAAAATCATGATTCAGAAGAGCATCATCCTTTTGATTTAATTTTTTGTTGTTTTTGGGATTTTTTTTATTTTCTATTTTTTATGTGTTTTCTAGGATTTTGACTAAGAATCTAACCTAAAGACCTATCCTAGGGGCCTTGGGGGATGATCAAAGATTAGCCTTGCCTACGTTATATACGCAGAGACCACGTAGTTCAACCAAATGACTTTGTTTTTTATATTTTTCTGACTGACTTTTGACCTATTTTTGGATTTTCCAGCCTGATATAGAGGTTTGATGCAATTCTAATGGTGATTGATGTTCAATGTTTGTTGTACTATGATCATTGTTTTTTTTTTTGCTTTTTCCCTCATGTTGTTTATCTGTTGGTTCAAGCTCAAAGTTCATTGCCCCTAGTGAGTTTAGGATTTTGCACCCAGTGGAAACAAACCAAATGATCAAGAAGCCAAGGTGAGACATGACTGGCATAGCATAATATGTACATGAGGCTCGAATGAAGGGTGTGGATAATGACAGCGAAGAGCCAACGATCAAGACACATTCCTATAGAGGAAGAAGCCAACCTATCACAAATAGCGCTTGTTGCCAGGTTTTCACTACTTGCTTTTATTGCACTTTTTCAGATTTTATGATTTTTTTGTATTTTCTCTTTTTCTGATTTTTTTGTATTTTTCTCTTTTTCTAATTTTTTTTGTTGTTACCAAGATGCCTGTTTGCTAGGTTTTCACCAAGGTAACCATTTTTTTCAAGACATTTTCTTATGTTTTTGGATTTTTTCAAGACTTTTACAAATGCAACGGATGAATCATGTGTAGAATTTCTTGAGATGGAGGTTATTCATAGGTTCTTCAAACAAGTCCCCTAGATAGTTGATATGCTCCTGAACCATAGACAGACATAATGACAAAAGGCCGCAACCAATTCGGTTCAAACTTTCCTTTCTTTTTTCTTTCCTACTAGTTGTATGGGTTCTCCTTCAACACTAAGTCACCAACCTGAAATGTCTTGGATTTGACCTTATGATTGTAACTTCTAGACATCCATTTTTGGTAGGCTTTCAAGCGATTCACTGCATGTTGGCGCCACTCATCTAACAATTCTAGTTCTTGCAATCTTGATACTCGATAATCTTCATCAGAGATGATACCTTTTAATGAAACCCAAAGTGATGGTAATTCAACCTCAATAGGTACAATGGCCTCAAAACCATATACCAAAGTGTACGGCATGGCTCCTGTTGGTGTGTGAATACTAGTGCGGTATGCCCACAGAGCAGGGTTTAACTGGATGTGCTAATCACATCCTACGTCATTGATTGTTTTCTTCAAGATTTTTAGAATAGTTTTGTTGGAGGCCTCTGCTTGACCATTTCCCTGAGGATAATAGGGTGTAGAGAAGCAATGCCCAACTTTGAACTTCTCACACAATTCTTGCATGTCTTGATTTTTGAACGGTCTCCCATTGTCAATGAAAATGGATTGAGGGATAGCGTATCAATAGATTATGTAATTGAGGATGAATGATGAAATTTTATTTCCTATGATATTGATTAGAGGAACAACTTCAATCCACTTTGTGAAGTATTTCATAGTTGTGATGATAAACTTGTGTCCATTTGATGAAGATGGATGAATTTTACCAACAAGATCTAGTCCCCATTGACAAAAGGGCCATGTGGATGCAAAAGGTTGGAGTTCTTGCGCTGGGGCGTGAATGAGGTTGCCATGAATCTGGCATTTCTTCACAAATTGAAAACACTCATTTTCCATAGTTGGCTATTAATATCCTAGACGAAAGAGTTTCTTAGCTAAGGTTAGGCCACTTGAATGTGTTCCGCAAACACCCTTATGAACTTCCCGTAAAGCCATTTTAGACTCATCGCATTCCAGACATCATAGGAGAGTTCCATCAAGGCCTCATCGGTATAGTACATCCGCAATAAGGGTATGTCAGGTGGCTCGACAATGAAATTGCATCTTTGGTTTTGTGACAGGTTGGGTGGAAGGATGTTATCTTTTAAGTAGGTATAAATTTCACCATAGATTGAGGCATTGGTATTGGATAAGTGACAGATAACATGGGATTCAGTATCATCATAGGTAGGGGAAAATAGTTGTTCCACCAAGAACTTGTAATGACTTCTTTTTACTGGAATTTGTAACAAGGAAGAAATACTAGCCATGGCATCGACAGCTTTATTGTCCACTCTTTAAATCAATTCAAATTTGATATCCACAAAATATCTCTTGAAATCATCCAACATTCTTTGGAGGGCATCAATTCTTCATCCCTTGTTTGATAGTCATCATTAACTTGGTTAATGACCAACTAAGAATCTCCATATACTTGCAACTCTAGGACATTCCATTCTATAGTTGTTTTAATGCCAATGATTAATGCTTCATACTCTACCATGTTGTTGGTAGAAAAGAGAAACACCAGTCCGGCATATGATTTTGTGGTATACAGGGTATTAGTAGGTTTTTGGCTACAGTATGCATATTCGGTGTGTGATCATCGGTATATGTTATCCTGCTGTATGAAAGAGAACATCAACATCACGGAAATTCAAAGGTGTAAAAGGGTGATCACATCACGGTAGGAACCGCGCCGCGGTGAAACCATTTCTTGTCCTTTTGTTGCCTTCCTATCCATGTATTGGATATCAAATTCACTGAGTATCATGACCCACTTAGCCAATCTCCCTGTTAAGTTAGCTTTGTTGAGGAGGTATTTTAGAGGATCTTTTTGGCTATCAACTTGATGATGTGAGTTAGCATGTAGTGTCATAGTTATTGGGTGGCGAACACTACTACTAGAAAATCCTTTTCAATGGAGGTATAGTTGATCTCATAGCCATTTAGCATCCTACTGATGTAGTAAATTGCTCTCTCTTTTCTTGTTGAATCTTCTTGTGCCAATAGGGCTCTCAATGATGTCTCAATTGTAGCAATATATAACAGTAGTGGCTTTCCTTCTATTGGCGGTACTAGGACAGGTGGATTCATTAGATATTGTTTCAAATGGTTGAAGGCTCCCTCATATTTCTCATCCCATCAGAAGGAAACATTCTTGTACAACAGATGAGTGAAAGGATGGGTCTTGTCTGTCAATTGTGAAATGAATCTACGAATTGATTGGAACCTCCCTTGTAGAGATCAGAGTTGACTAATGTTATTTGGTGGTGGTATTTCCATAATAGCTTTGACTTTGGCCAGGTCTACCTCAATCCCCTTTTCTAAAACTATGTACCCCATGAGTTTAGTTGATGTCACCCCAAACACACATTTCTTGGGATTCAACCGTACATTGAATTTTTCCAATCTAGTGAAAATTTTATCTAGGATCTCTAGGTGTCCTTCCTTGGTATATGATTTAGCCAATAAATCATCCACATAGTCCTCCATGAAAGTATGCATCATATCATGAAATATTGTTGTCATGGCACGTTGGTAGGTAGCTCCTACATTCTTCAACCCGAACGACATAACATTCCAGCAGAATGTTCCCCATGGACAAGTAAAGGTTATCTTATCTTGATCTTCTGGAGCTATTTTGATTTGGTTATATTTGGAAAAACCATCCATTAGTGATAACATGCCATGTCCCACCGTCAAGTCTACTATGATATCTATGTTTGGTAGAGGGAAATCATCTTTAGGAAAAGATTTATTAAGATCCCTAAAACTTGTGTAGATACGAATGTTGTTGTCAGGCTTGGAAACTGCTACTATGTTGGAAATCCACTCGACATAGTCAATGGGTCTGATGAATCTTGCGTCTAAGAACTTTTTCAATTCTGCTTTTACCAATAAGGCGATATGTGGGTGCATTTTCCTCAACTTTTGCTTGACTGGTTTCACTCTTGGTGGTAATGATAAGTGATGCATGATGAGTTCTAGATCAATTCTTGGCATGTCAGCATATGACCAAGCAAAGTTTATTTGTTTTTCTGTAAAAAATTTGAGAAAGCTTGGCTTTCCTGGTCTATCAAAGATGCTGCTAGATGGATGGTATTCATTGTCTCTTCATTGTTGATGTTGAAAAATTGTGTGGGTTCAATCAAGACTTTTGATCTTTCCTAAAAGTGTTCTAGGAGAGTATCAAATTTTCCATCCTTTGATGCCTCAGAGAGGTTTTCACCATTGGATGCACTCTTTATTTTTACTTGTTCTAGATCTAACACTGTCATTGAATGGTTTTCAATATCAAATCTATTTCCTGTATTATTCATTTTGCAGCTAGAATATTTGATACTCCCTTGTGTGGAAGCCTCGTTATGATATTCATTGGTGGAATATGTTTTGGGATTGTTGGCACATAGGAAGTTGATAATGGCATCATCGTTTGAAAATGTAGGGATGTCAAATGGCTTTGTTAAGTCCCAATCTATGAGCTCAAGATGTACAAAGGGTAAGAATTCACCAGATTGGTTAAGGTCATAGATGGTAAGAGTTCTCATAGTGGTGTCTTCAATTTTTCCAATAGCAAAATCGAGGTCTATAAGGTAACTCTCCTCTGAATTATCTTTTTCACTCTGAGTTGAATCATCTTCACTGGAATCATCAAGGTGTTTACTTGACCACATTCAAGTGATACAAGGCGACCTTATGTTTCAGTGGCGTGGTGCATATTATTTGTATTATCAATTCCACTCGCGACAAAATTCAACACGACCAGGAATCCCTATATTAATCATGAGAATCCGGTTTCCATGCTACATCACCTTTTACCGCAGCTATAAAATTCGCAACCACCTTTTCTTTATCACCCTCTTTGGCTTGACCCTGGCGATCTTGTCTTTTAGATTAATTGAAATGGTTAGGCGGCTCTCACGCAATTCCTTCGCCCTTTTTTCACGACAGGATGCTTTCCTCCCATATCCCATGCTTTTTCAAATCGTTATGAAGCCTACTTAATGGGGTTTGTTTTTGTACATTTGCGGTGGCTATTTGGGATTTGCTTCAACCATCCCTTATAGAAACCCGGTTTAAATCTTTGTCTTACTCTTTTTTCTATCAAATATAGTGCTTTCTTTTTATAAATTTGAACATCTAAGTTTGTTTGGTGGTAGTGACTCATTGTGTTGTGTGAGGAAGGTTGACCATATGACCAAGGAGAGGGTGAAGACGCAGATGGTTCAAAGAAATATTCACTAACACCCTTGTCCTTGACTTGGACTTTTTCATCAAATTGCTTTGACAAGTAATTCAATTGGGCTTCATGATTTGAGGAGGTGGATGGAGCAACTTCTTATTTCTTCTTAGATGGTTTAGACATGGAACTAGATTGACCTTATTGATTTAAGGCGATGACCAATGGTTTGGATGAGGAACTTGATTGGATTTGATCTTTGGAAGGGGGAAAATGGAGGCTTCTCTGTTATGAGGCACAAAAACATCCTAGATATATTTTAGGGTATTGCAATACTGAGGACTATTTGAATCAGTTGAAATGGTGATTTCTTGACCACCACAAGGAAATTTCCAACATTGATGGTAGGTTGACGAAACCGCTTGCATTTCATGGATCCAGGGGCAAGATGCAGTATGTTGCTGGGTCCAATCCTGTCTAGGGCAGCAGCGAGTGCATCGGAGTGGTCCCTGCTTGAATAAAATTAAGACAATCAATCCGCAGGAATATTTCCTCATATCGCCCTGTATGGCGCATTGTAATATTTTTGCTCTGTTGCATTCTGCAGAAGATCATCGAGGCAGAACAAATAAGCAAGTACATATATTGTGGGTTGGCTATCTCAAAACCCTCTATCCAGGATGTGTTGACATAAAATATGTTTATGAATTATAGGACTTCAATGAGCATTGTGAGGGATTTGAGAAGCCGGACCAAAGTCATCGACCTGGAAAAGGATAGGCAACCAATTGTGAATTGAAACGTACACCGTATTCCGGAATTTTAACTACAAATAGATTAATTTGTTCAATGTATTATTGATGTCCACTGGAAACTTTTCCAAAATCTAGAAGTATATGGAAAAATTTTTGAGCAATTCAATACGTAGTGATATCTGGTGGCCATGAGTGATCCACTATGTTATATTGTTATGGATGTCGAGGTGGGGACCTAGATGAACTTCCTTTTAAAACATATTTGGCCTGTGCTCTTGTGGTTGCATTCACTGGTATGTTGTCCTATTTCCCATTGATTTTAATGACATTGATTTGGGTAACATTTTCAGTCATATCTGGTTTGATGTCATTGATTTGATTTTCAAGGATAATGATTTCTTATTCTTGTTCAATTGGAGTGTCATAGATCGGATTATCGTTTGCAATAATGTCTTGATAATCATTGGTTTCAATGGTATTTGTTTGGTCTTTTGCTGCTGAAATATGATTTATGAAAATATCATGGACATAGTTTACATTCTTTCCCTTGCTATTGGTTGTAGAGGACTCCCCTTTTTCATAGTTTGATAAAGGATTCTTAAATGCCTCGTGATCTGCATTTGTTTGGGGTTCCTTTATTCGTATGATTTTGTTATCTATCAAATCTTGTATTTTGTGTTTCAATTGCATATAACTATTTGTTTGATGGCCTTTGCATTGATGAAATTCACAATAATAGGCATCATTCCACCATGACAATTTTATTTTTGGTTCAAAGCCTCGAGTGTCAGGTAGTGTTATGAGGTTATTTGTAAGAAGTTCCCTCAACGCAAATTCGTGGGGTTGACCCAAAGGTGTGATTTTTTTGTGGTTTGATTATGTTTGATACGGTGGAGGTTTTGATGTGGTGTTACATTGACTATGACCATTCTAATTGTTGGGTAGGTTGATATTTTGATTGGTTCCCTGATTGTTGTTTTGATCAGTTTTGGTTGTGGTTCCTAATAGATTAAAGACTGGTTTCGCATTATGTGTTTCGGCAGCACCATCATTGGTGTTCTTGTTCCTTGTCCAAAATTTGGGTTTCTCATTGTTGTGATGATTGGAAGAGCTAGCATTGTTTGATCCTTCATTGTGAATTTTTAATACCCCTCTTTTGACTAAGGCTTCTTCAATTTTAACACCGTTTTCTACCATCTTCTTAGAGCTAGGGGGACATTGTAGTTACAGTCTATAGCTCATTTCGTTATTAAGATTATCAATGAAAATCTCCATCTTTTCTTGTTCTGGTATAGGATGAGTGTATCGAGCGAATAATCTTCTCCACCTTTATAAGAATACGAGAAAATATTCTCCTTATTTCTATTTGGTATTACAAAGATCCTTCACGGTTATCTCATGTGCAATGTTATATGAATACTGTGTGATGAATTGGTTGACAAGTTCTTGGAAAGATTTTATGCCTGGTTGTAATTTTGAAAACCATTCCATACAGTGACCTCCTAAGCTATGAGGAAAGAGTCTCATCAAATATGTGTCCTCATGAGCGAATTCAAGACTCATTGTTCAAAATTCTCGCACATGATCTAGAGGATCTGATTTCCCATTGTATTTGTCGTATTTTGGCAATTCACAAATTTTGGGGAAATGGTATCATGTTTAACCTTCTATCAAAGGGATAAGGACAAATATCTTGTAACATGTATCTTTTCGGAGTCCCTTCTTGCATATCTTGGAGTTGTTGAAGGTTTTGCATCTGATGAGTTAGAATAGCCATTTGATCTGTAGGAAGTGTTTCAATCTCAGTTTTCTTTGAGATTGCCTTCAATTTACTGACATCAAAGTCACTAGGTAATTTGACTCCTTGATTTTCTAACATTAGGAGGTATTTTTCCCCATCTTTTTCAAAGATTATTTCTAGGAATTTATGGAATTTGGGATCTTGATTGGCTTGTTCTATTTCCTCCTCTGTTATCTCTTCTATTTCATTTTGAGAAATCTTGTGAAAGGGATTTTCCTCTAGTTCAGCCATGGTATTTTGAGATTCAGGTTCTTTGTCCTTAAGCTTTTGTTTTTGGGATCTTGTTAAAACAGGCATACAAGTGATGAAGTTTTGCTAAAATTTGATCGTTATTTTAGAGTGCCAAAGGGATACCTAGGTTGAATAGAATAATGAATTCTATTAATATAACCAAGGTGATAAAAATTTGATGTAAAGTGTATTGTTTTGAGATGAAGGATGATGAATCCTGATGGGGAAACTCAACTTGATGATCAAATTTTGGGTTTTTGATGATGATTGGGCACTTTTAGATGTGTGATCAAAGTTTAGGTAAAGGATTTCACTTGGAGAAGTCAATTTTAACAAGTTAGATTCCGAACTTGAGAAAATTCTGCAATTTTGGTTCCAATTGTGAAATGGGGGACAAATTTCCTTTTTAGACGAGATGTTCAAACCTTTGGAAAAGTCTTGGATTTTGGCAATAGTAAAATGAATACAAGTCGGGGTTATTATTTGAAGCTTTTATGTAGAAATTGAAGAGCAATTTGTCTATGAATTCGTAAAGTGTTGAAAGACGTTTTTTATGAGCTTTTGGACTAAGAGCTATGGATTTTGGTTTCTAGATTTTAACCTTTCATTAAATCATTGGATAAGGACCATGTTTAGACTCTTTTGTTTATGAGGAATGATTCTAAATTGGAAAGGTTTCTAAATATGGTTTCAAAATGTCAAGAAAAGGTCAATTTTAATTCTCTAGTTATGAATTTTTGTGGAAGCGCCTTTATAGTCAGTGAATGCGTTGAAAGTCAAATGCACTACAGAAAAGCTTGGATGCGCCACAAAAATGTGGGGATGCACCACAGAAAGGCTAGGATGTGCCACATAATAGCTTAGATGAGCCACAGTTTTAGGCCAATGCACTACAGGATTTTTTTAATGCACCACAGAGTTCATAGTATGCACTGGAAAATGGGGCCTATGCGCCATAACAGAAGGTGGATGCACTGGAAAAATTAGTGAATGCACTATAGAAAATAGTGGATGCGTTGAACAAGGAATGTAACAATTTGTTTCCAGTGTGTTTGATTTTTCTGATTTTTGGTCAAAGAATGGTTTGTTCCAAATGATGTGTTCTAAATCACAATTTTGTACTTTTCTAGTGTGTGAGATTTTTGTTTGAAGTTCGTTTTGAAAACACTTTGACAAACACAATCAAGCACAACGTACATTCCCTAGGACTATGAAAGACTATATTCTCTTGGATTCCATGCGGGTTTTACCCCAACTGCACTTATTTTTAACAGATGAATTCAGAAGCTTGGCCACGTGAGCTCCCCCTTACAG